>CM046046.1:38931204-38934725 GCA_025215565.1 Flaveria ramosissima
TCATACTGTTATACTACACATGGTTTGGTTCTAGAACTCATATTAATTTTTTTAAACGACAAACTCACACAACCTAAACTAAACTATATGCCAACGATGACACCTGAATCCTTATAACTCGAGAGTTGTCAGTCTACCGCTAACATCTTGATACCATTAGGCTACAAGTCCTTTATGATTTTAAGACTTGTATAACTTTACATAAATCGTCATCAATCATTCAATCCACAAAGAGACCTTCTGATTATAATGATTTAATGATTACATCTTACAAGATGTTAAGTGAATTAGATTATGAGTTGTTGAGAAAAAACATAAAAGTATAAAACCATCACCAATATTTTGATATTAAACGAGTCAAAGCCACAAGTTGACTCAGTTAAACTCGAACCTCAGTTGCACTTTACAGTAAAGATGAAGATCACGAGTTGAAAACATCGAAACGAGTCGACTCTAAACACAGTCAAAACTTGTGTCGATAACTCATATGAAGATCAAAGGGCAAAACCTCAGAACTCATAATCATTAATCTCTCCGTCATCAATCATCACAACTGCAAACACAATCAATCCATACTCTGATTCTCGATGTTTGGAATCTAAACCTCAATTCGATAGGTAATCGTAATCATAAACCCCTGAATTTGATGTAAATTGTGATTGATTGTTCTGTTGTTGATGATTAAGCATGGTAATTGATGAAAACTAAGAAGATTGATGTGTAATTTAGCCCTAATATGTCTGTTGGATTTCCCCCTTTTAGTCTGAACCTCAATTTTAGCCATTATGTTGACAGGTTGTATGAAATATGTTGTAATTTTTGCTTAATTATCTTATATGTGAACGTTTATGCTCTTATGATGGTGTATATAAACGGAATTGAAGTAGAGGGGCTCAAATTGGATGTCTGAAGTTAACCTAATGTTTTGGTGAATTTGTGTTTATTAGTTATTAGAGGTAATTAGGTGATCTACAAGATAAATACATATAACAACTGATTGTCATTGGTTCAATAACAAAGAATATGGCTTTTCTAAGCAAAGGAACATTTATTTGTATGGGAGATTACTGTAATCGCTTATCATAAAGAGAAGTGGAGAACATGTTTTTTTTGTGCAGCAAACTAATGATCTTTGTTAGAAAAAAAAAAAGAAGCAGTTTAATTTAGAATATAGATAAAGGAAGGAAGAATAAGTGCAAATGCCAGTATCCTTTTAAGTATTCTAAGTTATAAATTTCTGTAGAATCTATATCTACTATCAGGAAAAACTTATAATTCTCAGGTCTTTGATGTTCATGGGTTTGAATTAGGCCTGGCAAAACAATCATAGACACTTCAATTTGGGTTACTATGGGTATTTAAAAATTAAAATTGCAACTACAGCATTGTTGTTGTAGATTTCCTAACTACAACATAATTGTCGACATCCAATCTCTTCTCAACTCTCTCTTTGTCAGGTTCTTTTTTTGATTCTTAGTTAGGATTCTTACTTTCATACATTAGGCCATCTGTCATGCTGCTTATGAAACTTATACTAGTTAATTTCATGATTTGTTTTTTGTTTTTACTTATCTGTTTTGGGGATTCAAGTTTTAATATGCCCCCGTTAAACTAAAAGTAACCTAAATTTTGCATCATGTTCGAAGAAACAAACGTCATCAGAACACAATAATTTCTTTGAAGATTTGGGTGATGTCAAAATGCCCACTTGTATCAGTTGACAGGAAGGGGGTGCTGGTTTATGTTGCACACTTTGTTGCTATAGATTTACTTGAGATTAGATTCCAGAGCTGATTTTAGAAGACCATATGAGTTTCTATGATTCTTTGTTCAGCATACATGTATTACATACATGTAGCAGGATTGATGCAATATGCATGTGTGTTGCATTTGTGTATATTTTCCACATTCTTGATTTTGCTAGTCCTCATAAAGCTTCTTGATTTTGATAAATCTGCAATTTGTTTCTAATTAAAAGTTGATGAATATCATTTAAACAGAATGTGTTTCAAGGTTTAATTTGAATGCTACTTTTGAGTCACTTGGATGCTTGTTGTGTTTTGTATACAATTGGAATGCTAATTAAGGTTCTATATTTTGTAAATCTGTAAATTTGGTTCTAATTAGAAGTTGAAGTTTTGTGTTGATCGTAAAACTGATTTGTCTAAACCCGTTTTGCCCTGACCCAACCCGGTACCCGATCCGACCTGCTCATTTTGCGAGGTCTAGTTTGAATGTGTGATTAACAGTACTATTTGATTCTTGAGGCTTCTCATCTATATAAATTTTACCTGGCCCGTGTAACCAGAACCCATCATAGTTACCCAGCCCACATATATTACCACCCTTGTACTCGGTTCCTTTCACACAAAAGAGTCCTAGATCCGTCACTGATTATAGATTTTGGTGTATTATGATGGTAACTATAGTATATAAGTAGATTTTAGTGGTGCACACATATCATTGTACTCAAATCACCACAGTGATATTAACTATAAAACTATGAACAAACAAGTATCCTTAAAAAAATTTCAATTGCCGATGAGCTGTTTTGTATTTACATTATTTGTAAATTTGTAGTTGCCTATAAGGTCTCTGATGAAACATGTTTAATTTTACTGTTTCATACTTCCTTTTTGTTTTGTATTTTATAATAGTCTATTGATTGTTTCTCCTGTTATAAGATTGATTATGTTTTTTTCTAAAACATGTATGTGGAGATCAATAGTTCATTGACTTTGTTGTATCTTGTTTCATTTTATTTGTAGAATATGGAAATTATTGAATTTACACCACCGGAGGGACAATCTCATTCCAATGTTAAATCGAATCATCGTTTAAAAACGGATATAGCTTGGAAATATATTAATGAAACTCAAGATGAAGCCGGGAAAAAGTTATTCATTTGTACTTTTTGTCAAAAAGGCTTTCGTGGTGGAGGGATTAATAGAATGAAGCAACATCTTGCTGGAGTAAAAGGTAATGTTGCAAGTTGTGTGAAGGTACCAGAGGATGTCAAGTTTCTTATGCAGGGGATTTTGGAAGAAAAATCTCATAAAACAAAAGAATTACCTAAGGGATTCGTTTTACCTAACTTGAAAGGTGATGAAGAAGTTGGAGCGCAAACAACCAACCCACAAATAACTCCTACAAAAATGGGAAAAGGGAAAGCTTCATCAAACTTGCAATCAGATTTTAAACGAGGTAATCATGATAGTTCTCAAATTTAAATAGAATTTGCATTTAAAAGTGAAGAATCATTTCATGATTGATGCTTGCTATGTGGCTCTTTGTCGCGTATAACCTTTTAAATGCTGTTAATTTTCATCTTTTTCCAATTTTAGTGAGTAATTAGTTGTTGTAGGTCATGAAGATACCGTACCTTCTTATCATGCTATGCATGTCACTCTGTTAATATATGCTAAACAGTCAGTATTACTTACAATTGATTCTTACAGAAATTAGAAACTGGTTGTACTATTATGAACGGTGGATGGTGAGGTACTAGAGAAAGGCGTCTT
>CM046046.1:38934925-39210046 GCA_025215565.1 Flaveria ramosissima
CATAGGCGACCTCGCCTACTGGTAACCCATCCCCATCAGAACCTGGAGGTCCCGGGTTCGACCCCGGGCCACTCCACTTCTTTTTTTTGAGGCGTTTTAGCCTTTTACAACATATTTAAAAATTTTTAAAAATTATAAAAAGGCATTGTATAAAAAGTTAAAAATTTTAGAGTTTTAAATATTGTCTAGAAGTTTATTTTACAAATAAATAGATGATATAATTAGTTAAATGTTTATAAAAAAAAGGAATTTTTGATGTTGATTAACTATTTAAATTATTATTTGTTCAAAAGGTATACTAAGGTTATTTCTTGTAGGTTAAACTTAAAATATGGTGTTAATCTAATAAATAGTTCTTTGTTCAAACGATACGTTTAAATTATTTTCTTGTAAAATAGACCTTAAATATTGTTATAACTTATCTAATTATTATTTGTTCAAATAACAAATATATATTATTGTTTAAAGTAAGAGTTGTCTTAAAGGAATGTTTTAGATTATATTTAAACTTTGGGACAAATGTTTCCTTTATTTCGTAGTAATAAAACGATTAAATAATATATTGACAAGGCATAACCAAAAATTTATCATGTTAGTTGAGTATAAATTATCAACGTCCCAAAAATCCCATTAAAACTTTAGTTCCCATTAAAACGTTAAACCTATTTTAATTTAACCCTAACTTTGTGAACACATATATTTAGGTGCATTGTGAAGGACTACTTTGTATCGACGCTTTTGATTATTTTCTTATTAATCATCCAATAAATACTTTGATCAAGTGAGTACATACATAGGATATCTTAAAGTCTTTGGATGTCATGTATTTGTTTTAAACATAAAAGAGTCATTGGAAAATTTTCAGAAAAAGCATATAATAGTTTCTTTATTGGATACTCTTCAACATCTAAATCTTATAGATTTATATTCCACAACATAACTTGTGGAAGAAACTCCTAATGTATCCTTTGATGAATCTGTATTTACTAAGTCAATTAAAGGTTCATCATGGTTGTTTGACATAGGATGCTCTAACTAAATCATTTAACTATAATCATTTGAACACTGCAGGATCTGATGAAGTATGTTATCCATTGTTTCCACCTCATATGACTGAAGTAACATTATCTGCTGATCCTCCAAGGATACACACATCCGCGGGTGGAAACACATCAGCAGCAGCTGCAAACACTACATGTGGAAATTAACATTGTGCATCCGGAGATGTGAATGTTGTCCCTTCAACAGATCCATGATCTCAAGTGAATACAACAACATTGGAAATGTTTCAAGTCCTCACTTATCATCTCGGAGAAGTTCCTGTAACTCCTACGGAAGAGTTAAATGATTCCGTAGAAGTTCCTATAACTCCTACGGAAGAGCAAAATAATTCCGGAGAAGTTCCTACGGAAGAGCAAAATGATTCCGGAGAATTCCTATGGAAGAGCAAACCGATTCTGGAGATGCTCCTACAGCTCATACAGAAGACACATGATCCTACACCTCATGTTGAACATTTTGACTATTTTCTAAACTCTCAACCTAGGTTGGATCAGTCTGAGGCAATGGAAATGACTAGCCTGAATCATCTATGCAGTTAAATCAACCCACAATGAGAAGCCATAAGACTCATCAACAACATCATTGGAGATCTTAAAGAAGAGAACTACAAGAAGCCAAAATGGTACTGCCACCTTTGTCTCTTCAGTCGTTTTTCTTTCACAAGTGGTCCCTCCAAACATCACACTGCTACTTTAAAAGACATAGTTGGATTGAAGCTATGCAAGAAGAGCTTCAACAATTAGAAAGCACAAGGTATGGTCTCTAGTGATTTGCCTCAAGGTCAACATCCTATTGGAACAAGATGGCTATACAAAAACAAACTGGGATGATAGAGGGATTATTGTAAGAAACAAAGCAAGGTGATTGCACAAGGATACACACAAGAGAGATAATAGACTATGATAAAGTTTTTGTACCAAGTTGCAAGAATGAGGCCATAAGAGTGTTTCTAGCTTAGCATCATATAAGAGTTCAATATGTATCAGATGATGTCAAGGGTGCATTCCTATATGGAAAATTGATGAGGAAGTTTATGTGTCACAACCCCTTAGTTTTGAAGATCCTCATTATCCTCATAGGGTATACAAGCTAGATAAAGCCTTGTATGGTCTTCATCAAGCACCAAAAAGTGGTATGAAACACTATCATCTTCCTTGCTCAAGCATGGCTACAAAAGAGGAACCATTGATCAGACACTCTTTCTCAAACAAGAACATCAAGATCTCTTAGTTGTTCAAATATATATTGATGACATTATATTGGGCTCAACTAATAAGAGATTGTGTGTAAATTTCAAAGAGTTGATGAAATCTGAATTTCAGATGAGTTCAATGGGTGAATTAAACATTCTTTCTTGGTCTTCAAGTTCATCAAAAACCAGATGGGATATTCATCAATCAAGAAAAATACATACATCAAATATTGAAGAAATACAATCTTGCTGAAGTATCCTCATGCAAACACCAGCATCAACAATTGATAAGATTGTTCCTGATCCTTCAGGAAAATCCATTGATCAAAAATTATATAGATCAATGATAGGTTCACTTATGTATCTAACTGCCAGTAGACCTGACATTATGTTTGCTGTGTGTGTGTGTGTGCTAGGTACCAATCTGATCCAAAGGATTCTCATCTGAATGCTGTGAAAAGGATTTTTAGATACCTCAATGGAAAACCAGGACTTGGTCTTTGGTATCCAAAGGATGGTGACTTTACACTCTACTCATACTGAGATAGTGACTATGGTGGATGTAACAGTAACAGAAAATCAACAACTGGTGGATGTCAATTCATCGAACCAAGGCTAGTATCATGGCAGTGCAAGAAACAAACCAATGTATCTTTATCCACAGCTGAGGCTGAGTACATAGCTGCTTCAGCTGGTTGCTCTCAAGTTCATTGGTTGCAAAACCAATTGCTTGATTATGGTTACAACTTCCTTCAAACTTCAATTTACATAGACAATTCTGCTGCTATGTTTATAATTGCTAATCCTGTGCAACATAGTAAAACAAAACATATTGAGATAAGATATCATTTTCTAAGAGATTGCTCAGAAAGGGTTTGATTAGGTTAGTCAAAGTGGATACAACAAATCAGCTTGCTGATTTATTCACTAAAGCCTTTGATTCAGTCAGATTTAATTTTCTAATTGAGTCTCTAGGCATGATTAACTTAGATTAATCAATTTGAACAAACAAAATACTATGTGTAATGATGCTTCAACATGACATATGCATGGGAAATGATAGTACATTATATCTTTGATTATTCCTGAATTCATAAATAACATTAAATCTAAGCAAGTTTCTTGATATATGATTAGGTTCATCTTGAGTGGAAACTACACTGAGTGCATGACAAACATAATGCTAAGTGATTGTTTGTGGGAAACTTCATTTTGAGAATACAAAGTGAGTCTTATTCTGATGTGACCAATTCATCTAAACACACTATGTACCAACACTTTATAATATCTATCTTTGCAAATCATACTCTCTATGTTTTGTGTGAACAAAGACCTGGGTTGTCACACCCCAACCTTGACGGCGAAACGTCGAGATGTGAGGGTTAAGATTGTTCACAACCACATAACGCTATATTTAAATGTAATATTAAAATTATAAGTTTCAAAAGGAATTACAAACATAAGTCTCAAACATGAAATAAGTTCCAAACAAAACAAAACATTACATAAACATTTTATTTAATTAACTAGGTCCAAGTCCTAGTTTTATTGCAAGCTTCAAAAGACCACTTTAAACTTGGGGATGACCTGAACATGATAAAAATAAAGGTCAACTATCAATAGTTGGTGAGTTTCCAAGGTTTTCATACATAATAATAACAAGGTTACAAGTAGCAATTCATGTCATAGGTTATAAGTTAGTAAGGTTATAGAACACATATCGTTACAACCAAACCTCGACTGGATTACAAGTATATAAGATTAGCTAAGTGTATTTGGTTCCCATGATGAACAAGCATACGTCATCAGGAGTCGGCAATACATCGACTTTAGCACTAAATAGGCTTGTCAGGCCCAAAGATCTAAGACGTCGCCAGGCTAGCAATAGTTAATGATTGTAAACAAACTATGTATCTCATATAATCTTACAACACATAAATAACCATGACAAAATATAAAGATGAATTGCAAGTGCTTTACAAGTCTCAAACGTTTATAAGTGTATGATGTATAAGTATCATGTTTCACCCCAAAATAGTGTGAAATAAAGTAAAAAGGGAGCAAGGAAACTCACTTGATCAATAAGTATGCAATGAAGATTAATAATAAGAATGATATAGATCGTTTCAAGATGAATCGTCACAAGGCACCTATATATATATATATATATATATATATATATATATAGTATATATAATAATATATATATATATATATATATATATATATATATATATGTATATATATATATATATATATATATATATATATATATATATATTACAAGATTTAAGTTAATATTAAGATTTAACGAATAAACGCAAACTAAAGTTTCAAGTGGAGTTTGGGGATCTTTGTAGTACTCTAAATAATGTAACAAAGAAATATACCATTTATGTAAATTATTATAAAGAAAATAACATTAAATCATCCATAATAGCTAATGAAGTTTAAATATAAACTTGAATAAACATTTGAAATAATCATGATTTTAACGATAATAATTTAATGGTAATATTTATAAATTTTATTATTCAAAATCCATTTTAATAGAGATAATCCAAGAACAACCTTTGTTAAAATGCTTTATTGAAAAGATAATTAGTTAATTAAATTTAAAAAAATTACAGAAAATAATTTGATGTCTTTAAAAATATTTAAAGTTTACAAAAATTATTTTTATATTTATTAAAAATTTCCCATAATTATTTTATTGGCTAAAAAGCCTTAAAAAATACATGAGGTTGCCCGGGTTCGAACCCGGGACCTCATGTTCAAGGTGCAAAGTCTTAACCAGTAAACCAAGGCACTCAGCCGCGTTTAGATTAGGTTTTTAATCCTTAAAAACACCAACACAAAATCCCATCCAATTCTCATGAACCCTAATTCCAGAATCCTCAAAATTGAACCTTGATTCGTTATTGTAGGAGTCTGTAATCATGGGGCTTTTGTTCCCCATGTATAAACGAGCATGTACATGTATTTAATTACCCGATTCGAAGATGTATTGGTGATGAACAGATGAAGAATAAATCAAAGAACAGGCGTGGTTTATGTCGAATCAATGGACAAGAATTTGATAATGATAATCAAATTCGTTGCACAGGTAGCTTCTAAAGACTCCAATGAACAAAAGCCCTCGGTTAATTGAGGGTGAGATTATGAAGAAAATTGAGTTCTACTAGCTACAGTTCGCGACGAGCTCGAGAGTTAGTTTCTGGTGTTCGATTTCTTTTCAGGTGAAATTGGAAGTGTAGATAGTTTAGGGATAGTTAAACGATTGTTTATGTTTTGATTAATTAGATTATTATGAGGTTTTAATTGTTGAACGGTTAAATTATTGATTCGAGTTTTGGTTTCAAGTTTGTTCATCTTCATAAGCGAGTTAAACCCAATTAAATCTTACGTTTAGGTTTGAATCATGTTCTGGAAACGATTGGAATCGTTTGGGTCGAAAAACAAGTGTTTTCAATGATTTTTGGCCGTCGCCGGACTTGGCCGGAGTGCCACCGGCGCCTCGCCGGATTTGCGGGGAGGGGAAAGTAGAATGGGGTTGGGTTTTGTAATTTACAAGTTTGGTCCCTGTGGTTATAGTAGTTAACATTCTATGTACAAACTTTAATGTTAAAGTTTCTAAATTGGCATTTAAACCCCCTAAACTTTAATTACTTAAAGTTTTAAAACATTGCTAAGTTTAGTAACAATTACAATTTATTTTTATTATTATTAACAATATTATTTTGCTATTATCATTACTATTATTAGTTATTATTTATTACTAATATTACTATTATTATTATCTTAATTATATTTTATTTAATATTTAACATTATTAAACTTCAAATTAAAGAATTAAAGACATAATAAGAAATAAGCATAAGAAATCCATAAATTTCATAAATGGTCCTTACAAGAACTTAACAAAGTTAACTTTTAATTTAACAAAAATACGAGATGTTACATGGGTGTATGATCACCATACTGAATATCAATTACAAAAAGTGAAAAGATTATGGTCCTCATCATCCCTTTGTTTTGTGTGAACAAAGACCTGGGTTAAAGGCCCCTCTGTTTTATGTGAGTAAAGACCTGGTGACCTGATGATGATCATATCTAAGCTCTCAAAAGAATCCTATGTGATCAATTGTATATTAATCTAGAGTTTTTACATCATTGCATTAATGAGATGCCTAATGCATCTCAAGATAGAACTTATAACTTAAAGTACATAGTTCTTAAGTGTGAAAAAGTGATGATTTGACTTGCAAAGTGAGGACAAAATCTTTGTGAGTTGAATGTGAATCCCATAATAGTTATTTCCAAATCATTATGAAAACATGATAAACAACATGCCTAGTTGATACATGAGCTCTTGTATGGATTTAAGTGGACAATATACTTGCAATCAGAACTTTGTTCAGGTATCAATTCAACAAAATATCTCATCAGGAAGAGGCTTAGTATTATAGTATGATCCCATCATATGTGTATATATGTCTGAGCATCATCATACAGTTAAATATCACTCATGTTATTCTTCTTAGAAATTTATGATAAATGCTTACTGTCATCATTAATCACAAATTTAGGGGGAGTAAAATTTATGAAGTTAAGTTTATCAATTAGCAGCTTTGTCTATTTCATTATCAATTTGAAGGAATTGGAATATGAGCACAACTTAGCTCCTGGATACATGAAATTTTCTTTAAAATCATTTAAAATTTCTTGTGCTAAATTGTCATGAATACAAAGTGCAGGACCGGTGAAGGGTGGTCACTTACAACACAACAACACAAAGAGGAGATTAACCAAACTTAATCAAACAGTAAACTGGATTAACCACAAGTATGATACGAAGAATACAAGTAATAAGTAAGAGACAACAAGAGAACACAAGAGATTGGGTTTCAAGGATGCGGTATATTGCTTTCTCAAGTTCTATTACAAGTGTTACAAAGTATAAAGAAAGATACAAGAACATGGAATACTTATACTACAACCTACAGCCGGCTATACTTTGAAAGCCAGCTGGATACAATTGACTAGACACAAACAAAATCAATTGTAGAATCAAAAGGCATATCTGCCTTTTGACTTGTGACGTGACATGCCATTGCTCACATCCTAATATATTACAAAAAGGATAAAATTACATAATGTAGAAAGCATGGACTCAAGATCTCAATGTTCAGTTACCAAAAGCATGGACCTTTCACCAACTCATGTAAGTTGGTGACTTTACAGAGTTGCAGTGGAAATATGGTCCAGCTTTATGGTAAAGTACATCAGATAAAGGCGTATCTCTAAAAGTCTTCAGAAGAAATCTGTCTTCAATAATTGGCTTCGGAATACTTTGTCTTTGAAGCTTCAGAAGACTTCACTTTTGGCTTCGGAAGATATTGGTCTTGTCTTCGGAAGATTTTACACTTAGAATGTTTCTAGTGCATGGTGTAAAACTTCCGAAGCATTTTTACTTCAGTTCTTTAGTGCATGCTTGCATAGAGACTTTGGATGTTTTAGTTGCATCAGACTTATAGGAATCCTTACACAAAGTCAACAAAGTTCAAAAGCAATAAATGGTTCTAAGCAATGGACTTGGACCATACAACAAAATTTCTCTGCATTGTGCCATCTTAAGCATCAGCAAAAGCTACATTGTGGAAAATCTAAATGTTTATCCGTAGATTGGTAAACTACGGATGAGCAAAGATCAACAAATATAATTTAATTTAATATTTTGGAAATCAGTGAAAATATAAGTTATACTTCATCAGCAGATGTCGTTAAGACATCCTCAAGATGATTTATGGGATCCGTAGATGATCTGCGGAAAAATTTGTTGAGGGTCCCACTTCATTAAAGTAATAAAATTAATATGTCTGAGATTATAAATGATGTTGTTTGACTTTAAAATTCATTATTCGCTTTTTCATCTCACTTTTTCAGACCTAGAAAAACACACTCTCAAAAAACTTTTCCCCCTTCTATAACATTCAAATTTTACCAAATCAAAACATCAAACAAACATATATATGTGCTCTAAGATCGTTGTGTTCAAGGTAAACATGTCGTAATGATTCAATAATGAACCATTCGAATCTAGTTTAATCTCACAACTGTTCGTATTCTCATTGTGATTCTAACGAAATCTTCTTCTTCTGAACAGATGGATAATCGATTTGCGAAAGAGCACAATGTGTGTGCTTTCTTAAACCCTGACGATCCTGTTTCAGTAGGGTGTCAAGACATTATCTGATATCTAAGAAGATCCAGGCTGTTCTATGCCTTATTAGCAGGACCTGTGATGTGATTCAGCAATCGCACATCACTGATTTCTAGAACTCCACCCAAATAGAGGAAGATGGTCAAGTTATTGTGGCTGATGTGAAGAATCAAAGACTGAGAGTGGATGAATTGACAATAAGAAGGGTTCTTGAGTTGGGAGATGTAGAAGCTGGTCACCCTGATGTATTTGAAAATGAATACATAGAAAAAGTCTTTCTTCTAATGGGGCATGATGGTGACTTCGAGAAGGGAGAAATAAAGAAAGGAAGACTCTGCAAGCCATACAGATTTCTTTGCCACACTTATCTTAAGTGCATCTCAAACAGGAAATCTGGACTTGACAGATTTTCAAGGCATATATCTTCGGGCATTATTGGTGTTTTTGAGCGAAGAACCAACAATTACTCAAAGTACATTTTCAACAGCTTATGTGATCACATCAAAGTACAGAAGGCTGACAAGATGTATATATTTCCAACGTTTCTGCAACTAATCATCAATGCTTATCTGCCTGGAACTACTGTGGATGGTGATGTGTTTGTTCAAGCACACCTAGGTAGATCCGTACTAAATAAAATATCTGGGAAATATGAAGGAGGAGACATGCCCATGTTTGATCATGTGGTAGATGTTCATGCAAACATGTCACACCCCCGCTAAAAGCGGAAACACGGGGATGTAATGAGATCGGGATCGTCATAACACATGGTAAACGATAGAGTTGCAATATAATAAATGATAACAAGCGTGTCATGACGACACCCGACAACAAGGGGACTTGTGTCGTGTTTAGTCAATATTCACGACAACATAGCCATAAGCATAAACATGTTAATTGATTCACATAGACAAGATGATAACATTGTAAAGTAAATTCCCACAACCCGGGAACAAGTATCAAAAGAATGTAATTGTTTAATCAGACTACAACATTGTTAAAAATAATTGTTTGTCAAATATGTTTAGTCTCAAAAATGCATCCTAGGGTCTCTACTAAGGCAGCACACCTAGATCCTCAATTTGCATGATCACCTGAAAAGATATGCTCAAAATGGTCAACAAAATTGTTGGTGAGCTCACAGGTTTAAATAGTAAATAAGTAAGTGATGTTGTATATTAAGCGATGTGGAATACCGTGCATACAGTTATAAGTAAGTAAAATCAAATGGCAATGAGCTTTGCAACCAAACCTAACGACGTACACAAAGATATTGTCGGAATATATTCACCCAAGGGCCCGTTCCTGGGCACTGATGGTACTTACTAGTATACCAACGAACAAGGGTGGGGGTGTCAACCCAGTAGCACTACCAATACCTATCCGTCGGTTCCCACATTGGAATTAAATAGTTTTCAAAGAAACACACAGCAGACTCAAGCATGTATCAGACAAGTACTTGCAAAACAGTATCACGTTGATTCCAAGTATGTAAATCGTATGTAAATTGTACAACATTGAAAATGGGTGAGCATACTTTTCCCCCAAGTTTGTAAATGATTGAAATATTGTAAGCGTAAAAAGGGGCCACGAAACTCACTTGTTAGGTGGTAAGTATGTATGGTCAAAGTATCCAAATGTAGGATGCAATGAACGGTCAAACACCTATTGACAGTTATTGTGAAGCATTAATGATATGTATAAAGCGTATAATAATGTTCGGTCGATTCGGGTTGTATCGGTTGGGTCGCGTGTAACACACACAAACAGACACACGTATTAGATCTTATGTAGATCCAAGTATTAGACATCGTCGCCATTGCTGATGATATTTGTGTAAAAGTTTCATTGTTATTGAAGAAGTAATTAATAAATATTAGTAGTTACAAATCGGTTATTGATACTTGTAAAATGTTAATTTAATTTAATTTGGAATAACATTAGTAAGTTTGATTATGTTGATTTTAAAGTTGTCATTAGTAATGGCAACCGAGTTGATGTCACCTTAACATCACACGACATACACACATCACATACAAGAAGGAAAATCACACACAGCAACTTCAGTCGCACGACAGGACCAGACGCACGACTCAACACTCCATTCGCACGAATCAACCCTCAATCGTACGAATCAGCTCCATTCGTACGATTGAACCTCCATTCGTATGACTGGTATTCAGTCGTACCACACAACACTCAATCGCATGACTCAACCTCCATACGCACGAATCAACCTTCATTCGTACGAATCAGCTACATTCGTACGATTGAACCTTCATTCGTGCGAATGGACTTCAGTCGTGCGATACACGCACAATCGCACACATTCATTCGGTCGCCTGACTCAATCGCACACATTCATTTGCTCGCATGTCTCAATCGCACACATACACACAGTCGCACGACTCAGTCGCACAACACACCCAGTCGCACAACTCAGTCGCACGATTGACTCAGATGCATGATTCAGTCGCACGACTCACCCAGTTGCACGGCTCAATCGCATGATAGACCCATTCGCCTGAACAGCAGAATCGCGACTGCAGGGTGGCTGAGCAGCCTCCGGCTGCTACGAGCACGGTTTTTACACAAGAAGGACTTCCAGAAACACTCTACACACATACACAAACAAGAAGCACATGCAGAAAGACATCACACGCACTCACACGACCTCATGTGTTCGAGTTGAACCCGAACACCTGAAACCCTAGTTTGGACAGCCGTGAATAAGCAAGAAAAGGGACACCCAAGGTCGTCTACCTGCTAGAATGGAGTAGACTCGGTTGTAGATGAAGTCTTGACGACGAAGACGAGACCAAATGGGTCGGTTTTGGTGCAAGGATGAAGATGAAAAGTGAAGAAGAAGAAAAGTGAAGAAAATGAAGAAGGTGAACAATGAATCTAGGGCTGGAAAAGGGGTTTTTATGCCCATCCCAAGTTTACAAAATGTCAATTTTAGTCCCTACACTTAACCCCCGAGTTCCCAAAGTTTGCTTCGGTTGAAGAACGACTTTATTAGATTAGTTATATTAATGATAAAAATGTATTTAATGATATCTATAACTTAAAAATGGTTTTATTAATGACGATAATATTATATAAAAACGGTATATTTAGCGGTAACAATAACGAAAGTTTTAAAAGTTTTTAAAGATAGCACACGTTCAAAATGAAAGCACAAGCAGAAGGATGATAAAGCAAGCATAATATCCACACAAATAGTTTATAAGGATGAGGATTGAATGATCAAAGAATAGTTAACGGAAAACCACATTAATTGACGGACCTTAAGGTGACGGATGTCACAGTATCCCCCAGTTGAGAGAATTTCGTCCTGAAATTCAGCTGGAGTTAGGTCCAAGAGTGTCATCCTCGAATAGATGTGGATATTTGAGTTTCATCTGATCTTCCCGTTCCCATGTAAACTCTGGTCCTCGTTTTGAATTCCATCTTACGCGAACAATTGGTATTCTACTGCGCTTCAACTGCTTGACCTTTCGATCCATGATCTCAATGGGTTCCTCAACAAAATGAAGCTTTTCGTCAATCTTGATTTCCTCAATTGGTACATGAAGGGATTTGTCTGCCAAACACTTCTTGAGGTTCGACACGTGGAAAGTATCATGCACACCGCTAAGTTCTTGTGGCAACCTTAATCGGTAAGCCACTAGACCGATTCTTTCTGTAATCTCGAATGGTCCTACGTATCTTGGGGCTAACTTCCCTTTCTTTCCAAATCAAACAATTCCTCTCCAAGGAGAGACTTTAAGTAAAACTCGATCCCCAATGTTGAATTCTAGTGGCTTCCGACGGTTGTCGGCATAGCTCTTTTGGCGATCTCTGGCAGCTTTTAGTCGGTCTTTGATTTGAAAGATCTTGTCGGTTGTTTCTTGTATGATCTCTAGGCCTGTTAACTGACTTTCATCAATCTCGGCCCAACAAACGGGTGATCTACATTTCCTTCCATACAATGCTTCGAATGGAGCACATCCAATGCTTGTATGGTAGTTGTTGTTGTAAGAGAACTCGATCAACGGTAGGTGAGCATCCCAACTACCACCAAAGTCGATCACACACGCCCTCAACATGTCCTCCAACGTTTTTATAGTTCGTTCACTTTGGCCATCTGTCTGAGGGTGATAGGCGGTACTCATATCTAATCGAGTGTCCATCGCTTTCTGTAGTGTCTGCCAAAATCGTGAAGTAAATCGGCTATCACGGTCGGATATGATCGACACCGGCACCCCGTGCCGCGTCACGACCTCTTTTATGTATAATCTCGCCAACTTATCCATTTTGTAGTCTTCTCGGATCGGCAAGAAATGTGCTGATTTCGTCATTCGATCCACTACGACCCATATCGAGTCATGCCCGCTGCTTGTTCTAGGGAGTTTGGTAATAAAATCCATAGCTATATTCTCCCATTTCCACTCAGGAATTTCAGGTTGCTGTAATAATCCCGATGGTTTCTGATGTTCAGCTTTAACTTTCGAGCATGTCAAGCATCTGCTGACGTACATGGCAATGTCTTTCTTGATACCTGGCCACCAGTACAGATCTTTGAGATCATGATACATCTTGTCTGCATCAGGATGAATAGAATATCGCATCTTGTGGGCTTCATCCATGACTAAGGTACGTACACCTCCCCATGTGGGTACCCATATGCGATCCATGAAGTACTGTATAGCATCATCCTTGCAAATCATCTGTTTATTCAACCCTGGAATTCTTCTCCCGCAAGGTTTTCTTCTTTCAATGCCTCACTTTGTGCAATTTGGATCTGGGCTTTCAGATTCGTTTGAATAGTTAGTCCCAATGCTCGAGCACGTAGTGGTTTCACGCGTTCTTTACGGCTTAAAGCATCAGCCACCACGTTAGCTTTCCCCGGATGATACCGGATTTCACAATCGTAGTCACTAAGAAGCTCTAACCAACATCACTAACGCATATTAAGTTCCTTTTGATCCAGGATATGTTGGAGGCTCTTATGATCTGTGTAGATGATGCATTTGGTTCCATACAGGTAATGCCTCCAAATCTTGAGTGCAAATACTACAGCGCCCAACTCAAGATCATGAGTTGTATAGTTCTTTTCGTGCACCTTAAGTTGTCGCGAAGCGTAGGCAATCACCTTATCCTTCTGCATTAGCACACATCCCAATCCTTGATGTGAAGCATCGCAGTACACCACAAAATCATCAGTTCCGTCTGGGAGGGACAATATCGGTGCATTGCGCAACTTCTCTTTCAACGTTTGGAACGCTTGTTCTTGTGCATGTCCCCAATCAAACTTCTTGTCTTTCGGAGTAAGCAAGGTTAATGGCTGCGCGATCTTTGAAAAATTCGCGATGAAGCGAGATAGTAACCAGCCAATCCTAAGAATTGCCGTATTTCTGATGGTGTCTGGGGCGCATCCCGTTTCTTCACCGTTTCGATCTTGCTGGGATCTACATGAATCCCATCCTCGTTAACTACATGACCCAAAAACTTCACTTCCCGCATCCAGAATTCATACTTTGAGAACTTGGCGAAAAGTTTCTCTTCCCGTAACAGTTCCAGTATTGCCCGAAGGTGTTCCTCATGATCCTCTTTCGATCGGGAGTAGATAAGTATATTGTCTATGAATACGATCACAAACTTATCCAAGTAAGGTTTGCACACCCGATTCATCAGGTCCATAAACACAGCTGGTGCGTTAGTCAGCCCGAACGGCATAACCAAGAACTCATAGTGCCCATAACGAGTTCTAAACGCTGTTTTCGGTATATCCTCCTCGAAAACCCTTAGCTGATGATATCCAGAACGAAGGTCGATCTTGGAGAAATATGAAGCTCCTTGCAGCTGATCAAACAGATCGTCGATCCTGGGGAGAGGATATTGATTCATCACGGTTAACTTGTTCAACTCACGGTAATCGATACACATGCGGAACGACCCATCCTTCTTTTTGACAAATAATACCGGTGCTCTTCACGGTGAGTGACTTGGTCGAATAAAACCCTTATCCAGTAGTTCCTGCAACTGGCTAGATAACTCTTGCATTTCTGATGGCGCCAACCGATATGGCGTCTTTGCTACTGGTGAAGCTCCAAGAACCAACTCTATACGAAATTCCACCTGTCGTGGAGGAGGCAAACCAGACAAGTCATCAGGAAATACATCTGGGTAGTCCCGTACCATTGGAATATCTACTGGTTTCCTCTCTTTGTCCTTCTTTTCTACCACATGAGCCAGAAAAGCGTAGTACTGATTTCGTAAACTTTAGCGTGCTTTCATGCAGGAAATAAGCTTTAAGTTCCTTCCCGGTCGTTCTCCTTGAGTCTTGAGTACCTCCTCGTTTGACATAGGGATTCGTACTACTTTGTCCCGACAGACAATCTCAGCTCCGTGTTGCAACAACCAATCCATACCCACAATCACATCGAAACTTCCTAACTCAAAGGGTATCAAGTCTATATCGAAGGCATGGTTCTCCAATTTAATCGAGCACTTCCTAATAATCTCATCGGCCTGAACAACCTTACCGTTGGCTATTTCTACAGAGTAGCTAGTTTCTAGCCTACTAGGACTCTAATCAAGCAATTGCACAAACTCAGAATATATAAAGCTATTGTCTGCTCCAGTATCAAATAATATAGATGCGAAGTGATGATTGAGTAAGTGCGTACCCGTGACAACATTCGGGTCTTGACGGGCATCGTTGGCTCCAATGACGAATGCACGTCCCCGAGCTGCATTCCCTTGATTGGTCAGGCTTTGATTTCCAGCTATGGCCATCACTTGCTGCTGGTTGTTTCCTTGTTGACCTGGTACCCGATTCAGTCTGGGGCACATGTTTCTGTAGTGATCAGGGCCTCCACACTCATAACAGACCCTGGCATTCCCGGCGGGGTTAACCGCGTTGACCGGTGCCACGAGATTCGGCGCTATTCTGCAGTCTCTCGCTAGATGCCCCAGGCGTCTACAGTTCGCGCACACCCGACACTGCATTCCTGGGGGATGATGATAGTTGCACCTGTCACATTTGGGGTGTGGCCCCACATACTCTATTTTGCCCTGAGTCACGGCCACAAAATTTTTGGTCGTCTTGGCTCCTTTATTAAATTTCACGGCACTCGACCGGCTCGTTTCCCCAACATCTTTTCTCTTCTCTGCCCCTCTTCCTAACACCCCTGTTCTCACCATCTCATCATTTAGAGTGCCAGCCTTCAGAATTGCGCTTTGGATAGTAGGAGGAGCAGCTGCTGTTACCATTGCTCGGATATGAGGCGCAAGTCCCCAAATATACCTCTCGATCCTCTTTGATTCCGGCATGACCAGATGCGGAACCAATCTTGCCAACTCATGAATCGATCAATGTAAGTTGCGTGCCCAGCCCCCACCATAGCATGATTCCAGAACTCATGCTCCAATTTTTGCATCTCGTTGAGGGGGCAGTATTCCTCGGTGATCAAAGCTTTGAATTCATCCCATGACATTTGCATCGCTGATTCTCTTCCTCTAGCTTGAACCTGGGTGTTCCACCAGGTTAGGGCCTTGCCCTGCAGTGAACATGTGGCATATTTGATTCTCTGGCTATCGAGGCACTCGCTGATGTCAATCACTGCCTCCATCTTCTCAAGCCATCTGGTTAGCGCTATCGCCCCACCTTTCCCATCAAATTCTCTCGGTTTGCAGGCCACAAACTCCTTGTATGAACACCCCCATCTAGCATTAACAACCCCAGTCTCAATACCGGCTGTTCCACCATTCCCCGTCTCCTGATTGCTTTCGTTTCCAGTCGGGTTTCCATTTCCCACTTCAATTTCGATTCCACCTTGACCTCTTTCTCCATTATCTTATTATCATTGCCACCATCCCCGTAGGGGTGGTGTTGCTGGAGTGCATCGCTCACTTGGGCTACGATAGTGGGAATCAGTGCGGCCAACTGTTGAGCGATCAGAGCTGCCATCTCAGAGTTTCTTGTTTCCTGATTGTTATTGGTAGGACCATCACTTGTTCTTGGTGCTCTACCTCTGCCTCTGCCCGTCGGGGCTTCACTTCCGCCACTATATTTGCGGGTAACTCTTCGAGGCGGCATTTTCTAATCATAAAAGTAGTAAACACATAAGATTTAACCATTTCAAATTATATTGTCCACATCATTCATCAAAGTCCAGCATTCCAAGTTAATATCACACTTATAGTCACCACACATCGCACGCAAGTCGTGTAGTTATCACACCATGAATTTGTAATGTCTCAACATTAGTCCATCATATCAATTGTAAATCCATGTATATAATCACGTTTAGTCTAGCGAAGGTTGTCTATCTCTTCCTCTTTCGAGGTTTCAGACATAACCTCCTGAGGGTCAATCTCAATGTCCGAGGTCAAGCGCAATAATATGATCTGTGAAGATCTCTTCGGGTTTAATACCCGGATTTGATAAACCAACTCGGCGCGCAGAGGGAACGGAAGATCCAATGGAGGCATCCCATAAACAGTGAGCTCGAGGGCTCTCTCATAGGGTGAAAAGATCACATAACAGATAAACGATCAAGTAACGAGGAACACATACACGAGATATAATATGCATATAGATCCTAGCATGCAAATCTACATGAAGGTTCCTGGTTATAGTCTAGGTCAAGCGTATTGCCTAATTCTCTATAACCAATGGCTCTGATACCAATCTGTCGCACCCCCGCTAAAAGCGGAAACACGGGCATGTAACGAGATCGGGATCGTCATAACACATGGTAAGCGATAGAGTTGCAATATAATAAATGATAACAAGCGTGTCATGACGACACCCGACAACAAGGGGACTTGTGTCGTGTTTAGTCAATATTCACGACAACATAGCCATAAGCATAAACATATTAATTGATTCACATAGACAAGATGATAACATTGTAAAGTAAATTCCCACAACCCGGGAACAAGTATCAAAAGAATGTAATTGTTTAATCAGACTACAACATTGTTCAAAATAATTGTTTGTCAAATATGTTTAGTCTCAAAAATGCATCCTAGGGTCTCCACTAAGGCAGCACACCTAGATCCTCAATTTGCATGATCACCTGAAAAGAATGCTCAAAATGGTCAACAAAATTGTTGGTGAGCTCGCAGGTTTAAATAGTAAATAAGTAAGTGATGTTGTATAGTAAGCGATGTGGAATACCGTGCATACAGTTATAAGTAAGTAAAATCACATGGCAATGAGCTTTGCAACCAAATCTAACGACGTATACAAAGATATTGTCGGAATATATTCACCCAATGGCCCGTTCCTGGCCACTGATGGTACTAACTAGTATACCAACTAACAACAGTGGGGGTGTCAACCCAGTAGTACTACCAATACCTATCCGTCGGTTCCCACATTGGAATTAAATAGTTGCAAAGAAAGTACCACACAGCAGACTCAAGCATGTATCAGATAAGTACTTGCAAAACAATATCACGTTGATTCCAAGTATGTAAATTGTACGTAAATTGTACAGCATTGAAAATGGGTGAGCATACTTTTCCCCCAAGTTTGTAAATGATTGAAATATTGTAAGCGTAAAAAGGGGCCACGAAACTCATTTGTTAGGTGGTAAGTATGTATGGTCAAAGTATCCAAATGTAGTATGCAATGAACAGTCAAACACCTATTGACAGTTATTGTGAAGCATTAATGATATGTATAAAGCGTATAATAATGTTCGGTCGATTCGGGTTGTATCGGTTGGGTCGCGTGTAACACACACAAACAGACACACGTATTAGATCTTATGTAGATCCAAGTATTAGACATCGTCACCATTGCTGATGATATTTGTGTAAAAGTTTCATTGTTATTGAAGAAGTAATTAATAAATATTAGTAGTTACAAATCGGTTGTTGATACTTGTAAAATGTTAATTTAATTTAATTTGGAATAACATTAGTAAGTTTGATTATGTTGATTTTAAAGTTGTCATTAGTAATGGCAACCGCGTCGATGTCACCTTAACATCACACAACATACACACACCACACACAAGAAGGAAAATCACACACAACAACTTCAGTCGCACGACAGGACCAGACGCACGACTCAACACTCCATTCGCACGAATCAACCCTCAATCGTACGAATCAGCTCCATTCGTACGATTGAACCTCCATTCGTATGACTGGTATTCAGTCGTACCACACAACACTCAATCGCACGACTCAACCTCCATACAAACGAATCAACCTTCATTCATACGAATTAGCTACATTCGTACGATTGAACCATCATTCGTGCGATTGGACTTAAGTCGTGCGATACACGCACAATCGCACACATTCATTCGGTTGCCTGACTCAATCGCACACATTCATTCACTCGCATGACTCAATCGCACACATACACACAGTCGCACGACTCAGTCACACAACACACCTAGTCGCACAACTCAGTCGCACGATTGACTCAGACGCTTGATTCAGTCGCACGACTCACCCAGTCGCACGGCTCAATCGCATGACAGACCAAGTCGCCTGAACAGCAGAATCGCGACTGCAGGGTGGCTGAGCAGCCTCCGGCTGCTCCGAGCATGGTTTTTACACAAGAAGGACTTCCAGAAACACTCTACACACATACACAAACAAGAAGCACACGCAGAAAGACATCACACGCACTCACACGACCTCATGTGTTCGGGTTGAACCCGAACACCCGAAGCCCTAGTTTGGACAGCCGTGAATAAGCAAGAAAAGGGACAACCAAGGTCGTCTACCTGCTAGAATGGACTAGACTCGGTTGTAGATGAAGTCTTGACGACGAAAACGAGAGCAAATGGGTCGGTTTTGGTGCAAGGATGAAGATGAAAAGTGAAGAAGAAGAAGAAGTGAAGAAGATGAAGAAGGTGAACAATGAATCTAGGGCTGGAAAATGGGGTTTTTATACCCATCTGAAGTTTGTAAAATGTCAATTTTAGTCCCTGAACTTACCCCCGAGTTCCCAAAGTTTGCTTCGGTTAAAAATGTATTTAATGATATTTATAACTTAAAAATGGTTTTATCAATGACGATAATATTATATAAAAACGGTTTTTTTAGCGGTAACAATAACGAAAGTTTTAAAAGTTTTTAAAGATAGCACACGTTCAAAATGAAAGCACAAGCACAAGGATGATAAAGCAAGCATAATATCCACACAAATAGTTTATAAGGATGAGGAATGAATGATCAAAGAATAGTTAACGGAAAACCACGTTAATTGACGAACCTTAAGGTGACGGATGTCACAAAACATTCCTCAAGAGCTTGTGTGGGAAGATCAACAGGAGGGTTCACCAACCAACTCTGTCCAATCTACTCACTCACTAGATTTATCACCCATACACCATCAACCTCAACCATCCCTACCACATTCACCTGCCAGCCAAAACACAGAACCTATCTCTCTAATTCACCCTCTATCATCAAATCAGCTTCAAATGCAACATTTTCAACAGCCTCCAAATCCAAAAAATTCATCCACTGAGAGCATTTACACTAGGGAGACAGAGTTAGTCTCACAAGCAAGTACAGTTCAACTGTCGTTAACCAAAACTAAATCCCCTGTTCTCTAAAATGAAACTAAACCAGTCTCTCCGGTCACTGACCATCAACAACAACAACTACCACATCAAGAACTGGCAGATCAAGCCATTGAGGCCAGTTCAAGCTCAGCAAGTGTAGCACCTGAAGAAGTAAATGATGATGAGATTGCTGCTCAACATCAGGAAGAAGAAGAAGAGGCAAACTATGTTGATGTGATTGCCTAAAATGAAGATGATCTAAGTGATAATGATATCCCTGTCAGCAAGAGTTATCTGGTTGCTGAGTACAACAAGCTTGTTCTGAAGTCTAACAATAGAAAGCAAAGAATTCAAGAATTGAAGGGAATGATAAAAGTAAAAGATGATCAGCTGATGAAGCAAGAATCAAGTCTGAAAGATTGAGGGAGAAACTACAAGAAAACAATGAAGTGATTGATGCATTGTATAAAGAACCTAAAGACTTAGCAAAGAATGAGAAGAATGAAAATAATTAGCTAAGGCTGAAGGTTGATCAAATAAATGACTCTCTCTATGATCAATCAGCTTTGTTGAGAAGAAAAGAAGAAGAGATTGATCAGCTGAAGATGAAGGTATGTGCTCTTGAATCAGATCAACTAAAGAAACCTGCTGAAACTTCAAAGCAACGTATTCAATAGTCAAGGAAAAGGAAGTATTTGGGTTCAAAAAATATACAAACAATCAATATTGAAGAGACACCCAAGAAGTCAAGGCATACATCTTCATAACATACTCCTTCAGTGGATGTGTCACCATTAAAGCAAGTAACTCATGATGAAGATGAAGATGAAGCTGAGAGTGATGTTGAATGGAAAGAGCTGATTGAAGATGAAACTAACAAAGATCAAGAAGAATCAAAGGCTGATGTTCTACTTACAACAAAAGACATTATGGAAGAGAGGTCTGAGTCATCTGTGTTTATGACCCTGATCAATCATGGGTTCTCATTTGACATGGTTGAAAGAATGAACTTGACTATGATAAAAGATATGCTGAAAGGGTTTGAGCTTGCTAGATTCATAATTCCAAATTGTGACTATGAAGCATTCACCACTTTTCAAGCCATTCAGAAAATCAAGAAAGATCTAGGTCACTGTGATACAACAAAACTAAGCAAGTACAATATGGTATGTTGGCTACAGGGTCACAACTATAAGGGTCATGAGCTTAAAGGAAGAAGTGTTGCTGAGCTGAGAAGAATGATGGAACATGTAATGTCTGTTGAACTTGATATTGGAGTCAGATTCAGAACTGAAGCTCCACACCCATCCTATGAGCAACAAAGCAAACTTCTTGCTGATCCTATAACTGTTGAGTCTAAAGATCAGCACAAAGGAAAAGAAAAACTGATCAGAGAACCAAAAGCAGTCATTCCTGGCAAAGTGTGGCCATTGGGGACAACAGTCAGAGAAATCACAGAGAAGAAGTCTACATTGATAGAATTGTTTGACCACATTACTAGTCCATCCTCTCTGGAAGACAACAGAATCATGGCATGGAAATATGATCAAGAATGGGACTGTGCTATCATCAAGAGGACATCTGGAAGAATTGAATACTTCCATGATGTAGAAGCATTACTGAGACTTCCTGAGAGAGACATCAAAGACCTGCAAAGCCTAATCATCTCAAACTATCCAATCCATCCAAGGGGAAGAGACTTTTCTGTTTCAGTGGGTAGGATGAAAACAAGATTTATAGACGATGTACTGAAGGAGGCTAAGAGGAAGATACTGAACATAAGAAAAGACTTCAAAAACGAAAAAGATCAAACATCAACTCCTCTGCTATGGTTGATGATGAACTCTTAAGGAGGGTTGGATACTCAAACAGAAAAACAACAGCCATCAAAGTCATAGCAGGAAATCAATACACTTTTCCCATAACTGAGTGGGGATATGTGGAGAAGACAAAAGAAATGGTGCTACTAAGGAATGTTGAGGGGAGGAAAGGTGAAAAGATAAGAATTTTTGACCCAGTAGAAATCAAATTGCTACACCCCAGCTACACATCATACCTGCATGATAAGTGCACATGATTCAAGTGGTGGATAAACTACATGCTAAAGCATACAAAAGAAGAAGACATGATGTTGGACTGCTGAAAAGAACCAACATTGAAGAAGTATCAGAATCGAGAATCTAAGAGGAAGATGAGCTCAAGATAGTGCACAATGAAAGTGTAGTGGAAACACTCACCACTGAAGAAGACATTTTGGGCCTAAGTTTTGAGACTCTGCAAAGGATATGTAGAATGGAGATCAAGTACAAGTACAATGATCAAAAGGATGCAGTATCATACTTCAACAAAAGGATGGTGGCAATATTGAAAGAACTTTCAGCTTTGAAGAGCTGATTACAAGTATCTAAGCCTAAGGGGGAGTATTGTTAGGTCTAGGATCAGTAGATCTAGTCCATTTTGTATAGGCTTAGTACTTGAATTAATATCTGTAATGAATAGTTGTAATTCATTATTGTGTATGCATTATATAGATAGGTTAACCCATATATATGTGTGTTGATTTATGTATGTTTGCAGGTACAAACATTATAGTTAGTCAATTTCAAAAATTGACTTAAGTGTAAGAAACATCTACGGATTAATATTTTGTTCTTCCGTAGATAAGTTTCTTACAAGTAAAATACATCCGAAGATCTTCTGCGGATGAACAACCAGTTCAGAGGATGGAAGAACAAGATTGCTTCGGAAGAAAAAGATTCCTTCGAAAGAACAAGACTGCTACAGAAGAACAAGACTCCTACGGAAGAACAAACATCTACGGAAGCAATATTCCTTCGGAGTCCAAACACTTGTATTACAAGTCAACAAGTCAACAAGGCAGTTATGCGAATCCCAAGAAATCCGATGATTCCCTAACAGAAACAATTTAAATCCCAAGAGATCCGGTGTTTCCTTTAACAGAAACATCATTGTCTATATAAATGGATCCTAGGTTTCAAATCAATGACGACGGCAACAACAATAGCAATACGACAATTCCACAGCAGCAAACATCACATAAAATCTCACAACCAAACCCTAGCAGCCGTCACATCATTCATCACAAAATTTAATATCATTCGTTCATTATTTGTAATCATTAACATGTTTTAATGAAATACATATTATTCATTAATTGTGTTTCTTTTAGTGTGTTCTTGAATCTTTGTTGATATTGAAATTTACTACAAAACAATTAAACCAAGCCAACGTTGATTCCGCAAACGTTGACTTGCTTTCAACCAACACTGATAATTCCTGATTGCGATCCTTGGATTCACAAACCACCATCTAAAACTTCCTTAATTTTAACAAAGAGCAATGTTTAGGGGTCTTAAAATGCACTAGAAAACCCCAGAAATCAGAGGCCTTTATAGTGTCCTTAGAGTAATATATCGACAAAGTAGACAATTTCATTTTAACCACCTTTCCTTAACTTGGAGACAACTGTTACACTTCTATATTTTCGTTGGAATAGCCTTAAATTTCTTTCTTGCCAAATGTAATACACCATTGCAGCCAACATCAACCTTTGTAAAATACTTTTAAACTTTTTATTAATTGGTTTATTGATAAGAAAAATCAGCATATTCTTCATATCCCCTTCAGCGTCATTCAAATAAGCTTTTCCACTTAAAGTCTGCCATATTTCCTTGGAAAAATTACATTCAAAGAAGCGGTGTTTATGACTATCTTCTTACACCTTACAGAAACTACATCTTATGCTATTCTCCCCATCCAAACGATTCAGCCTATCTTGTGTTAATAGTCTATCTTTATATGCTAGCCATAATATAAAAGAATGTCTAGGAATACTTTGACTATACCATATTAACTTAGTCCAAGGAAACAGTATGTATGCAGGGCTGAAATCCTTATTAACATTACTAACCTTGTAAGGTATCAACTTACCATCCTTAGTTCTCCCCATAATCCTATCAAGCTGATTAGGCTGAATAGTAGGGGGACTAGATTCATAGAGAACTGGAAACTTATTCCTCCATTCCATAGGCCAATTCCACCTTCCTGCATGAAGGATGTCCTTAACTCTACAAGAGTCATCAAGTCCAACCCTTCTTATTTCCCTCTTAGAATGATCTTAACAGATATCATACCAAACATAGGTGTTGTCTCCCCATTGCCAATATAAGAATAACAATGGTGCCAAATTAGATTTCTACATTTCATAATGTTTCTCCAGCTCTAACACATCCCATCTTGAAGGCTCACATCCAAAAAACTTCTCCCCTTGAGTCTATGAAGTTTTATCCATTTATTCCAGATAGTATCCTTGCTAGAAATTAGATTTCAAATATGTTTAGATACAAGAGCAAGGTTTCTTAACTTGAAAGACTTCATGCCCAGACCACCTTGACTTTTAGAAAGGCACACTTCCTTCCAACTAACTCTCACCTTTCCTTTCACAACATCTCCTTGGGCCTATAAGAACATATTGAGAACTCTCTCAACATCCTTAATCACTTTAATAGGAAACATGAACATAGTAGCCCAACAAACTTGCATAGAAGACAAAACATATTTCACTAATTAAAGCTGCCCGTAAATGATAAAGACTTGTTCTTCCAATCATTAACTCTCTTTTTAACTTTTTCAACCAGTATAACACAATCCCTTGGATAAAGTCTTTTAGTAAGCAAAGAGATACCCAAATATCTAACACGAGATTCCTAACTTTAAAAGGGAGAATGTTGTTAATTCTTTGCTTAACAGCAGGTGAGACATTACCAAGAAACATTGTACTTTTATTCATATTAGGGAGCAAACCTGAGACATTTCAAAATTCTTTTAAAGACCTCTTTAAAATGTCAACAAACCTAACTTAGCAAACACAAGAAGATCATCATCAAAGCACATATTAGTTAGGAGGGCCTCTATTCTTGTGAAAGTGCCTCATTAGCTCCTGAGCTAAAAGGATGGTGTCACTGATCTGCCTGCCATGAATAAAAGCTTATTGGTTTTGACTCACAATATAATCCAAGCACTCTTTTAATATGTTACAACTGATCTTCGAGATACACTTATACAACACAGAGCAGCAAGCAATTGGCCTGTAATTAGTAACAAAGCTAGGAGAGCTACACTTAGGAACCAAAGAGATAACAGTAGCATTGATTTCTTTTAACAGCTTGCCGTTATCAAAAAAAACTCTTGGACAGCTTCAGTAACATCTTCTCTAACAATATCCCATGAAGATTTAAAAAATTTAGATGTAAATCCATCTGGTTCGGGAGCATTATCATCTTCAATATCAAAAATATCTCCTTTAAATTCTTCTTTAGTAACTCTACAAACAATTTCCTCAGCAAGCTGTCTTGGTATTGTATTCACAAACAAGGATTCATGTCTATCCACTTTATCCACTTCTACATTCTTACCCAAAAAATCTTGGAAATGTTGAGTGAAAGCACATTCAACCTGGAACCTTCATAAAACTTTCCATCCACTCCTAACACAAAATTTATTCTACTTCTATCCTGCCGACACTTAACACTTAACTGGCTTATGAAAGTAACTTGAATTTTGATCCCCAGCAGCTTACCCCTCAACTTTATACTTTTGTTTCAGAAACAATTCTTCATATTCTATAGCATTCTTAAGCTCTTGTAAGCAACAAATTTCCTTATCTCTATAAGATTGATTGGAGGGGTCTTTTTTTAAAAGGCATTGAATTTGAGCAAGCTCTTCTATTAAAACTCTCACTTTTAGAGTGAGATTACCATGAGCATGCATAAGCTTTCTTAAAGGAGCCTTCAACCCTTTAAGTTTGGAAACAACATTGTACATATTTCAATACATTATTATTCCAAACTCTATCAACACAAGGAATAAACCAATCTTTTTTGTAAGTAAGTTCTAAAATTTAAAAGGTTTAGGTTTCTATAACCTTTTATAGGGAAAAGAGATAAAACAATACTATTGTAAGGACATGATCAATAGTGTAAAAAGGAAGAAACTTGGCATGCAAAGAAGGGTAAGAACTCAATAATGAATGGTTACCCATAATCCTATCCAACTTTTTCAAAACTCCATCCACCTTTCCCGGGGCCTTATTCCATGTAAATCTAAGACCACAACTTTTTAAATCCTCTAAACCAATACTATTGCAATAGCTTCTAAAGTCCCCCGTTGAACCATTACTAGTAGAGGTTCCAACTAAACGTTCATCCGGATTTAATATGACATTAAAAATTCTCTACAAGACTCCATGGATCAACATCAACCACGCCATTAAACTTGGCATGATCCTTCCATAGATCTCTTCTTCCTTGAGCTCTAACTTGCCCATACACAGAAGAACAAAAGAATTTATTCTTTTCATCTTTAGGTTTAATAAGACAATTAATGATCTGATCAGTTATATCAATGACCATAAGATCCACCACAGCAGGATTCCATCCAATTAAAATTATAGCCTAGTTTGCACAATAATCCTTATTAGAGTAATAATCCAAGGAACCAAAAATTATGTTGCAAATCTTTTTGATATTATTAGCCCAGATATGAGTTTCAATGGCACGACTATCAATATTATTTTCCCCCATTAAATCTATAATTTGATTTTGATGCTCAAGTTTATTCAACACTCTAACATTCCAAATAGAATGTTCAAATTCATTTAAAATCACTGTTTTCACCAGACAAGCCTAATTCACTAGTTGTTTGCTTGCCACGGAAAAGATCCTCCCCTTTGTTAAGATGGTTATTACTTTTATTCTTGCTCATACCCCTAAACATGAATCTTGCACTTTCATCTTCCTTTGATTCTACATCATTTTCAATATCCATCTCCTCCTCCACATCCATTAAACTTTTTAACCCTTCAATAAAATCATTCATAAAACACAGTTGAGAATAATACCTTCTCTGAATAGGAAGCCATTTAGCAAGTAAAAATATATCAGGAACCACACGTTTATCAAACACCTTTTGCACATATTCTTTTTGTTTGAGAGTTAGAGGTATCCCATTAATGACCACCTTGTCTATGTTGCCCTTATGCACTCCTTTATCAGTCTTATACATTCCATCATTAATACCATGCTCACATGTGGTTTCTTTGTCATTCCCCTGAACCTCATAAGTCATATCCTCCAAAATATCAAACCTATTTCGAACCTCTAGATCCTCCTCTTTGCTATCTTTCTAATTACCACCTGTAGAATTTCCCTACTTAACTCTGTATTCTTTGGTAGCCTTCATAACCGCCTTTCCCTTTTCTACATTAGTATTGAATTTTCCTTCAAAAGAAACACCAATATTGATAGTATTTTTCTTACCATTTTGCTTTATTTATTTACCATTACCACCTGATCCTTCATATCATCTATTCTCAAATAGCAAAACCTCCTATTATGTTATTGCCATTGAGCACTTTGAGGATATCTTCCTAAACTATTGCTTTTATTATTTGAGTTTTATTATATTTTCTTTGAGTCCCACCCTATTTAGTCACAGTTTGGAACCCCTCATAGCCTGCTTAAACATCATTCTTGTCATGATTATCTCCATTCGCTTTTCCAACTTCCCTTTTCTCACTCCTTTCTTTAACTTCATTCTCAGTGAGAGGCCTATGACTACAATCTCCATAAGAGTGACCAAAAACTTTGCAAAATTGACAATGAATAGGAACAGCTTCGTACTGAATTTTAATAATAGCTTATCTTCCAGCAAAGAAACACCCTTGAGGATATACAGATTTAACCACCTCTGTGAGCTTATCTGAGACCTCAATTTCCACCAAAATTCTAGAAAATCCCCTGCTTCTCCGGGCTTAGAGCATCACAGTTTTGTAGCATTATCAAATATCAAGGGATTCCCAATACAACTCAGAGGTTGACATAAACAATCAATATTCCATAATTCAAGAGGGATGTTTTTCAATATTTCCCAAACAGACACTGATTTTGGTTCAACTCTCTCAAGACATATAGCAGGCTCCCATTTCTTCAAAATCAACAGCACGTCGTTGACTACCCATGGTCCCTATTTTAAAACCTCATTCATCCCTTCAGAAGTTTTAAATTTGAAATAAAAAAATCCCACTCCTATTAGCATAAATGTCATTTATCCCATATGGTTTCCATATTCTATACAAATTGTATCTAACAAATGCTAGACTCATATTAGCCCCTACCAAATAACCATATGGCAGATTGTGAAATTTCTTTTGAGCCATATTAATATATTTAGGATCTAGCATTACAACCTTATCCCTATTATCCATAACTATCAGGAAGAGAATTTGATAGTGTCATTGAGAACTGTAGATTGGTTCCCCTCAAGGGTTGAAATGTAAATTTACCAATTTCTCTTGCTTTTCAATACCTTATTTAGTACCACCAGCTTTGAACATCATAATTTCCACATCTTTCTTGTCTTTTTCATGTTCCCACACACTCTTAATTTGGATCTTCATTGCTCGTTCTTGTTCTTTAATTTTTTGTTTCCTATCCATAATCTCATTCAGCACATCTTTAATCGTTTTTTTTAAGTAAATTCTCTTCTTGAGAAACTTAGTAGAACTTGATCCACTCCTTGTATCAAAGTTTACTCTTTCTTCTTTCTCCCCATCCCCAGTTCCACCACCTTGATTTGAACTTTGTACACCTTAGTGATAAACCTAGGAGACAAAAGACTACTTTCACTTTCTAATGTCTTGCCCATATTAAAATTCACATTCATCAATTCCCTCTTTATTGATTTTAGATTATTTATGCTATGATCTGTTGCCTTTTCAGTACCACTATCAACTTTTTAATCACCAGCTTTTTTTATAACCTTAATCATTTTCCTTGTCTCTGTCATCATAGTGAGCTTATGTTCACCATTATTACCATCAATCTTAGTGACTACTTCAGATTTCAAACATGTCCCAGTAGAAGACCGTCAGTCAACTAAAATCTCACCTAAAAATTCTTCACCTATTAGGTCTCTAAACACCATATCATCTGCATAACTACAATCCATAACATCCCCCAACAGCTTAGGCTTACATAACATTTTTCGTTTCAGCAAGATCTTTTGCTTTCTTTCAGATAACTCATGATAAATATCTCAAGATCCTTTTCACCTTTATTAATCAGTTGCTTGTTCATTTGGCAAATGATCAAGAAATCAAACTTGAAGACCTCTGGTGGAGTGCGGATAGTATATATTTTGATAAAGATTTATTGCACAGATTCAGTTTTAATTGGTTGTTACTAATACTAAACCACACACACAAAAGGCAGTGTACCTGTCGTGAGGTAATATAGTGTTGGTAAGAACCGAGTATCAATCCGTGGACACACCTAGTGTAACACCCCGAAAAGTTAAAACGAGTCATTAAGGATAATGGGCTTAAATAATGGGTATTTAATAAAAGAAGGAAATGGGTTATGGGCCAAAATTGGGTTTATGGGCAAGAGCCTAAGTGATTAAGGCCCATAATCAGCCCTTAACCACCCCAAATCAGCCTCCATCTCCATCATTACAACCCTAGCCACCAAAATTCATAGAGAGAGAAAGTAGAGAGAGAAAGTGGAGAAAACTCAAGATTTGAAGCTTCCAAGGTGAAGAGGTTGAAGATCTAGGTGTTGGAGCATCAAGATCTAAGAAAGAAGCAACAAATCCAGGTAAGAATCGACCTCTAAACCCTTCTGTAGATCAAACCCGGATTCTAGGGTTTTGGGTTTTGAAAAGTTGCAAAGAATCGCATAAAGGTCACATTTTTACGTATGAAAACATGTATAAAGCTTAGATTTAGCCTCATGGATGATAAACTAAAGGATTGGACGTAAAAAGTTATGATTTTGGGTTAAAAACGGTCTGGTCCGTAATTTTTATGCGATCTGCGAAACTGTATGTTCATCCAGCGAATTTGCATATTCAATCAGCGAAACTGTGGATCTTCCTGCGAAATTATAGTTTCGTAGGTAGTTTCGCAGACATGGTTTTCCAACGAAAGTTGGGCGAAACTGGCAGTGAAACTGGCAGCGAAGATGCCAGCGAAACTGCCAGCGAAGGTGCTAGCAAAACTAGCAGCGAAACTGCTGGTGAAACTAGCAGCGAAACTGTTGGCGAACCTAGCTGCGAAATTGCTGATCTTGCAGCGAAATTAGCAGCGAATTTAGGCAGAAATTAACCCTTTTAAGCGTTAGCTATTCTGCAGGCTGTGTAGAGTGATCCTAGGCTTGTAAGCTTAGCCTAGAAGTTATTCGTGGTATCCAGGTGAGTTCTAGATCCCCCATTTTATAAGTTTTCCATGTTTTGGGGCTATTATGCATACTAAATTTACGTTTTTAAATGACCAAGATTTTAAGAGGTTTTAACAGGAAGAACGATTTTTCTATAAGTAAATGTGCTATATAAATCCTTAAATATAAAAATTTTTCGCGCTGACCTGGCAGCCCAGCCCCAGCCAGGGGCGTTGCCCCTTGGACCCCACTAGGGGCTGCTGCCCCTAGGACCCCGCTGTCAGGGGCTGCCGCCCCCGAACCCCCGCTGTCTCGCGGCGGATCGGTTATGGTTTATGATGACTAGTACTTGGTATGTTGTGTATTCAATAAGTTAAGTATTATATATTAAAGTGGAAGATGATAGTAATGAAAAGTGAAACTTAATGAATGTTACCCCCAGACCCGTTTGATGATGAAAAGTCTTGCAAGCACTATGATAGACTTCACTTCTGTGAGTCTGATGTATGATGATGGATCTGTATTCATGAGCGGGCTATGTGCCTTGCAGTGTGGATCAACTGTCGGGGGTTAGCTACCGTTTTCATGTGTACCGACAGGGATTGGCATTTGTTGTCAATCAACATGGAGCTCTTGCTTTGTGCAATCTCGTTTATGATGAAAGTGAAAGATAATGAAAGAATGAAAGATAATGAACATGCTTATTATGATGCAAGTTATGTTATGTACTATGATGTATGCATGGTCATTATATGAAGGATAAAGTTTATATTTTCTTATATTATTTAAAACTAGAACTCACTCAGCGAAGCTGACTTTTATGCATAATAGTTGGCAGGTAAGAGCTGATGCTGAGGATGGCACACAGAGCTACTTGGGGAGCTATGGATGGCATTCCTATTTATGAAATATTTATTGTAATTTAAGAACAATTAGCATGTTTTGTTTGAAATTAAACGACAAATGTACGAGTACAATATGTTTTCTAAGTTTTAAGCGAATGTCTATTTATTTCCGCTGCAATGTTTTATTATTAAACTGATTTTATGCTATGATTAACCAATTGTGAGGCTTCCCGGGAACGGGGCCTTACAAGTTGGTATCAGAGCCAAAGTTTAAGAGAATTGGGTAAACTATTTTCAAAACCTAAACTTAAACTGAAAATGGGACCGAATGAAGGATGCCAATCCAAGTAGCTATGTGCCATCAGGTAAAAGTTTCAAGTAAACCGGAATTATATGTGCGTGTGCTATTTGTTTTATGTGCTTGTAGATTTGAATACTAATATGTGTTAGGATAGTGATTGCTTGGGACAGGAGGGTAAGGTAAGTGGTTAATCACACTTGGCCACTGTAATTAAGGACTTACCATACTTATAATGATCTGAGCAATTATCTTGAATAACCATTTTGGTGTTTGAATCTTATAGGAATTAGTTATGGCTGGTAGAAAATCTGGAAAGACAACCCGAGGCGGTGCTCGTGGCGGGCGTACTACTGAGCCACGTGTCACCCGGAGCAAAGCTAAGGCTCCCGAGACTGTTCATGAGGAGTCAGACCTCCATAGTCACCCGGAGGGGGAGGGATCAGCCACCCTCAAACCCACTGTGAAGGAGGCTATCGCTGACGAGGTCTACAATGTCATGCAAAATGTCTTACCCTTAGTGGTGACCGAGGTGATCAAAGCAGTTAAGGATGGAGAGAGAGCTGAGAAGAAAGGGAAGGAAAGTGAGAAGAATTCAGGAAAGTCCACTGGGAGGACTGAGGAGTCTGAAGAGGAGCCATCAAACCCTAAGGTGGTAGTCCATGATGACGATAGTGATGAAGAGTCCGAGAGAGAGAGACTACTAGAGGGTGCAACTATGGGGCATTTCAAAGGTGCAAGCTCCCAACCTTTGACGGTAACGGCACTGCTACTGCCGCTCATCGTTGGGTCAGAGAGATGGAAGCGGTACTGGAAATTAGTGAGTGCCGCGAGGATCAAAAAGTTAAGTTTGCCACTCATTCCTTCGTTGACTCAGCGTTATGCTGGTGGGACAATATTGTCCAGGCTGAGGGGAAGCGATCAATAGCCAAGATGAAGTGGTCGGAGTTGAAGGAGTTAGTGCTGGAGAAGTATTGTCCCCATCGGGAATTAGACAAGATTGAAAAGGAGTTCTTGTATTTAAAGGCTGGGAACATGACTCATCAAGAGTATACCTCCAAGTTCAATGAACTTGCAAGACTTGTGCCAGACATGGTGACACCTGCGTCCAGGAAGATCAAAAGATACATACAGGGTTTGCCTGTGGACATCAGGAGGCACATGATTGCAGCCAGACCGGGTACATTTAGGTCTGTGGTGGATTTAGCTGGGAGGTTGTACGATGAGAGAGACCCAATGCCTGTACAGAAGAAGGTGGAGAAATGGAATGGGAACAAGAATGGAAATGGGAAGAGGTTCGGAGGTGATAACTTCCAGAGTGGAGAGAAGAGGATGAAGGTTGAGGATCAGTCTGGGAGACACGGAAATACTGGGGAAGGAGGTGCTTGTAGAAAATGTGAAAAAGGTCATTCAGGGGAGTGCAGAGTTGGGACGGGAAAATGTTTCAAATGTGGAGGCGAGGGCCACTACGCTAGGGATTGCAAGGTGGGGAAGTGTTACCTGTGTGGCGAGATGGGTTATGCGGGAAGAGACTGTAAGAAAGGAAAACCAGAAGGATCAGGAACAGTTAAAGCTGGAGATAAGGGAAGGGGTGACGGTTCAAAGGCAAAGGCGAGGGCATTCAACATTACTCGCGAGGAGGCCAGGGCAGACCCAGAAGTAGTTTCAGGTATGTTTCTGGTAGACCATGAATATGCTTCTGTGCTCTTTGATTCTGGTGCTAGTAGGAGTTTTGTGTCTGCTGCCTTTTGTCGTTTGTTGCATGATAAGAGTAGAAAGTTAGATGAGCCTTTCTATGTAGAAACAGCCATTGGTAAGTCCACTAAGGTAACTGAGGTGGTTGAGGATTGCCTGATTGAGTTAGAGGATTGTAAGTTCCCTGCTAGATTGCATGTTATGGCCTTAGAAGGTTTCGATGTGGTGTTAGGAATGGATTGGTTAGCTACCTATGAAGCCAATATAGTATGTAGTAAGAAGATAATTCGTCTAACAGCGCCCGAAGGTAGTTCTGTTACGGTTCGCGGAGATAAGGTGTGTTGTGTACCAAAGGTCGTGTCGATGATCACAGCTGAAAAGTACTTGAGACGTGGGTGCAGCGCTTACTTGGCCTATGTAAAAGATGTGGATGCACCAGAGCCACAATTATCAGACGTGCCAGTAGTGCGCGAGTTTCCTGACGTCTTTCCCGAAGACCTGACCGGTGTGCCGCCTGACCGCAAAATCGAATTCCAGATTGATTTGCTTCCGGGAGCTCAACCTGTCGCTAAAGCACCATATCGATTAGCTCCTTCGGAGATGGTAGAACTGAGGGACCAGTTGCAAGATTTATTGGATAAAGGCTTCATCCGACCGAGTATCTCTCCATGGGGTGCTCCGGTTTTATTCGTCAAGAAGAAAGATGGTAGCATGCGGATGTGCATTGACTATCGCGAGCTCAATAAGCTGACCGTAAAGAATCGGTATCCGTTACCAAGGATCGACGACCTGTTCGATCAACTTCAGGGTGCCAGCTAGTTTTCAAGGATAGACCTGCGGTCTGGTTATCACCAACTGAAGGTGAAAGAACAAGACATTCCTAAGACAGCATTCCGTACGCGTTATGGACACTATGAATTTCTCGTCATGTCCTTTGGTTTAACCAACGCGCCAGCTGCTTTCATGGACCTCATGAATAGGGTATGTCGGCCGATGTTGGATAAATCGGTGATAGTGTTCATTGATGACATCTTGATTTATTCAAAAAGCGAAGAGGAACATGCCGATCATATCCAAGAAGTATTGGAGACACTCAGAAATGAGAAGTTATATGCTAAGTTCTCTAAATGCGCGTTTTGGCTTCGAGAAGTTCAATTTCTGGGTCATGTGGTTAATCCTGAAGGGATCAGGGTGGACCCTGCAAAGGTTGAAGCGGTGATGCAATGGGAACCTCCAAAGACGCCATCCGAAATTCGCAGTTTCTTAGGCTTGGCAGGCTACTATAGGAGGTTTATCCAGGATTTCTCCAAGATAGCTTCTCCTTTGACAAAGTTGACCCGAAAGGACGTGAAGTATGAATGGGGTACTGATCAGGAGAACGCCTTCCTAGAACTGAAGATGAGGTTAACTCAAGTCCCTGTCTTGACGTTACCTGAAGGGAACGAGGATCTGGTGGTCTAGTCGGATGCCTCGTATGCAGGATTGGGTTGCGTGTTGATGCAACGAGGGAAGGTGATAGCCTATGCTTCTAGACAATTAAAGGTTCACGAGACCAATTATCCCACCCATGATTTGGAGTTGGCTGCGGTGGTGTTTGCATTGAAGATTTGGAGGCACTACCTGTATGGGGTGAAGTGCACCATCTTCACTGATCATAAAAGTCTAAAGTATTTCTTTGAACAAAAGGAACTCAATATGAGGCAGAGGAGGTGGTTAGAACTGACCAAGGATTATGACTGCGAAATTCATTATCATCCAGGTAAAGCCAATGTGGTTGCTGACGCCCTTAGCCGAAAAGGACGACCCGAACCAATTCGGGTGAGGGCTTGCCAGATAATCATGACGCCTGATGTTATGAAACAAGTGAGGGAGTTCCAGGATGAGGCACTAAGAGAGGATAGAGTCAACTCTGAAAGGATGAAAGGACAAGTTTCAGACTTGGGGGAAAACACCTTGGGTGTTAGAACCCGATCTGGAAGAATGTGGATCCCTCTCTATGGGAATCTAAGGGAGAAAATCATGGATGAGGCTCACAAAACTCGATATTCCATACACCCCGGTGCCACGAAAATGTATCAAGATCTGAAGAAAGATTACTGGTGGCCGGGAATGAAGCGAGACGTGGCTAAGTACGTGAGCAAGTGTTTGACTTGCCTGCAAGTGAAGGCAGAACACCAAAAGCCATATGGGAAGATCCAGCCTTTGGATATCCCTGAATGGAAATGGGAACACATCACAATGGACTTCATCACAAAGCTGCCTCGCACGGCGAGGGGAAGCGACGCAATCTGGGTGATTGTTGACCGTCTAACAAAGAGCGCCCATTTCCTACCAATTCGTGAGACGTATTCCTCTGAGAGGTTGGCAGAGCTATTTATCAAGGAAATCGTGGCTCGTCACGGCGTGCCAGTGTCTATCGTTTCGGATAGGGACACGCGGTTTACGTCCAAGTTCTGGAAGAGGTTTCATGACTCAATGGGGACTAGACTGCATATTAGTACGGCTTACCATCCCCAGACAGATGGTCAGTCGGAAAGGACGATCCAGACTTTAGAAGACATGCTACGAGCCTGTGTAATCGACTTTGGAGGAAGTTGGGATGAGCACTTACCGTTGGCAGAATTCTCATATAATAATAGTTACCATGCCAGCATTGGTATGCCACCTTACGAGATGTTGTACGGTAGGAAGTGCAGAACGCCCGTGTGTTGGGGCGACATCGGGCAGAAGGAATTGGGGAGTCTTGAAGTGATTGAAGTCACAACTGAGAAGTTAGATAAGATTAAGGCGTTCATGAAAGCTGCAAAGGACCGCCAGAAGTCTTATGCTGATAAGAGGCGTAGGCCGATAGAATTTGAGGTTGGTGACAAGGTTATGCTCAAGGTATCGCCCTGGAAAGGGATCATCAGGTTTCGAAAAAGTGGAAAGTTGAGCCCAAGATTTATAGGGCCATTCCGTATTATCGCAAGGGTAGGAGAAGTGGCCTACAGATTAGAACTACCTGATGAGTTGAGTGGAATTCACCCTACGTTCCACGTATCTCATCTCAGGAAATGTCTGGCGGATAATGATGCATTTGTACCATTAGAAGACATTGAAGTCGATGAACGGCTAAATTATGTAGAGCAGCCGGTGGCCATCCTTGATTGGAAAGAGAAGCACTTACGGAATAAAGTGGTTCCACTAGTACGAGTACAGTGGAGACACAGAAAAGGATCAGAATCTACGTGGGAGACCGAGGAGGAGATGAGGAAATTTTATCCTCAGTTGTTTGATGACTGACAGGTTTCGAGGACGAAACCTAAATAAGTGGGGGAGACTTGTAACACCCCGAAAAGTTAAAACGAGTCATTAAGGATAATGGGCTTAAATAATGGGTATTTAATAAAAGAAGGAAATGGGTTATGGGCCAAATTGGGTTTATGGGCAAGAGCCTAAGTGATTAAGGCCCATAATCAGCCCTTAACCACCCCAAATCAGCCTCCATCTCCATCATTACAACCCTAGCCACCAAAATTCGTAGAGAGAGAAAGTAAAGAGAGAAAGTGGAGAAAACTCAAGATTTGAAGCTTCCAAGGTGAAGAGGTTGAAGATCTGGGTGTTGGAGCATCAAGATCTAAGAAAGAATCAACAAATCCAGGTAAGAATCGACCTCTAAACCCTTCTGTAGATCAAACCCGGATTCTAGGGTTTTGGGTTTTGAAAAGTTGCAAAGAATCGCATAAAAGTCACATTTTTACGTATGAAAACATGTATAAAGCTTAGATTTAGCCTCATGGATGATAAACTAAAGGATTGGACGTAAAAAGTTATGATTTTGGGTTAAAAACGGTCTGGTCCGTAATTTTTATGCGATCTGCGAAACTGTATGTTCATCCAGCGAATTTGCATATTCAATCAGCGAAACTGTGGATCTTCCTGCGAAATTATAGTTTCGCAGGTAGTTTCGCAGACATGGTTTTCCAACGAAAGTTGGGCAAAACTGGCAGTGAAACTGGCAGCGAAGATGCCAGCGAAACTGCCAGCGAAGGTGCTAGCGAAACTAGCAGCGAAACTGCTGGTGAAACTAGCAGCGAAACTGTTGGCGAACCTAGCTGCGAAATTGCTGATCTTGCAGCGAAATTAGCAGCGAATTTAGGCAGAAATTAACCCTTTTAAGCGTTAGCTATTCTGCAGGCTGTGTAGAGTGATCCTAGCCTTGTAAGCTTAGCCTAGAAGTTATTCGTGGTATCCAGGTGAGTTCTAGATCCCCCATTTTATAAGTTTTCCATGTTTTGGGGCTATTATGCATACTAAATTTACGTTTTTAAATGACCAAGATTTTAAGAGGTTTTAACAGGAAGAACGATTTTTCTATAAGTAAATGTGGTATATAAATCCTTAAATATAAAAATTTTTCGCGCTGACCTGGCAGCCCGGCCCCAGCCAGGGGCGTTGCCCCTTGGACCCCACTAGGGGCTGCTGCCCCTAGGACCCCGCTGTCAGGGGCTGCCGCCCCCGAACCCCCGCTGTCTCGCGGCGGATCGGTTATGGTTTATGATGACTAGTACTTGGTATGTTGTGTATTCAATAAGTTAAGTATTATATATTAAAGTGGAAGATGATAGTAATGAAAATCGAAACTTAATGAATGTTACCCCCGGGCCCGTTTGATGATGAAAAGTCTTGCAAGCACTATGATAGACTTCACTTCTGTGAGTCTGATGTATGATGATGGATCTGTATTCATGAGCGGGCTATGTGCCTTGCAGTGTGGATCAACTGTCGGGGGTTAGCTACCGTTTTCATGTGTACCGACAGGGATTGGCATTTGTTGTCAATCAACATGGAGCTCTTGCTTTGTGCAATCTTGTTTATGATGAAAGTGAAAGATAATGAAAGAATGAAAGATAATGAACATGCTTATTATGATGCAAGTTATGTTATGTACTATGATGTATGCATGGTCATTATATGAAGGATAAAGTTTATATTTTCTTATATTATTTAAAACTAGAACTCACTCAGCGAAGCTGACTTTTATGCATAATAGTTGGCAGGTAAGAGCTGATGCTGAGGATGGCACACAGAGCTACTTGGGGAGCTATGGATGGCATTTCTATTTATGAAATATTTATTGTAATTTAAGAACAATTAGCATGTTTTGTTTGAAATTAAACGACAAATGTACGAGTACAATATGTTTTCTAAGTTTTAAGCGAATGTCTATTTATTTCCGCTGCAATGTTTTATTATTAAACTGATTTTATGCTATGATTAACCAATTGTGAGGCTTCCCGGGAACGGGGCCTTACACCTAGCCTACTCAACAAACTTGATGTTTGACTATCAGATTTGGTTTTTGTTAAAGAAAGTGATATTTTGTATTGGAAAGATTTTTAAGGTTTAAAAGTAAACAATAATAAAAAGAAAGTAACTAAGAATTGAAGCGTTTGGATTTAAAATCAGGAAATAAAAGTTATCATCCTAATTAGAGTCCACTTATGTAATTGTGATGAATTGGTGATGTGATTTAAAGATATTGATTAATGTAATTATGTTAATGTTTATAAAGATGAGCCGGCGTGATTTCTCGTCTATCCTGTTGCCGTAGTGACTTGATCCTGTCAGGCTGAGTTTACTGCTCAGATCAAAGCCCTAGTAATGTAGGTGAATCTTTTGTGTCCTATTTGACATACGATTTCTGAGAACATAATTTAATGTTAAAAAGAGAGTTGATCAGGTTTCTTCCTAACATACCATTAATTTTAGAAAACCGTAACAATTACTGAAGTTTCCGAACTAATAAAAGGGAACCCGCAAATTATCAGAAAGTTAAAGTGATATGATTTCTAATAACTATTTCTAGTTCATTAGCCATGGATTTATTATGAAGACCGGTTTCGTGAATGAAAGTTAATCATACGGTTTTTAACCTTGTATGACAATCACAATCACAAACCATAAAGTTATAACTTCCTGTTCAAATGTAGATGCTACCCATCAATAGTTTTCCCAAGACCACCATAACATTAACATAATATTTATCACACCATTAGTTCATCACAAATTACATAAGTTTCATCCGATTAGGATGATAAATAGAGTTTAGCTCATGATGAGCTTTAACATAACAACAGATACCAAAGAAGATAGATAAGTGATCATCGGTGAAATGGAACAATCAAACCGATAATCCACAATGGATGACGTTTAGGTGATCCCAAGCTTCTTCCAAGTATTGTATGCACCTCCCGAGCCTCCGAATGATCTTGAAGTCTTGATTCCCGAGAGAATTCAGCAGAGTAACTCTTCTACCAAAGCTTGCCAAAAATGGTGAGCTTAGGCTTCTATTTATAGGCTCTCCGGAGTGTTTAAGCACGGCCCCGTGCCTAAAAGGCACGGCCCCGTGCTAGTACAATGCTTACGAAAGTTGGTCGGCTCGTACATACAGGTTGTGTCGGGCACGGCCCCGTGCTAAATGGGGCACGACCCCGTGTTGGAGGTGGGGCACGGCCCCGTGCCTTATGGGGCACGGCCCCGTGTCTACTTTTAGGGGACAGTACTTTTGTCCTTGTAAGATGTCCAAGCACGGGGGTGTGTTAATTTAGCACGGGGGTGTGTTTCTGGCAAGGCATGGGGGCGTGCTTAATGAGGCACGACCCCATGCTTGGAGTCCAAAGCTCGGATCACTTTAATTTCTTGTTAAATATACTCCTTTTGTCCATCTTGCCTTTTTAAACACCTGAAAACACAATTTAACACTTTTAAGTACATTTTCATCATTTTAAGGAAGATATTAAGGAATAATTGATGTGCTTTTGATAGGATTTTTATGTATAATTTGGAGCACATCAAACATCCCCACACTTGAACTTTGCTTGTCCTCAAGCAAAAATCACTTAAAATGACAATTCCACCAAAAACCAAATAAATCAAATTATAAACATGTCTTTCGAAAAGTATGCAAGTAAATACTATTTTCATCCAAATATAAATATTCTAAGCACATGTAAAATGATATCCTAGCAAGCAATAGGTTGGTTAGTAAAAATTATTATCATGTAAAAATCCACACTTCTCACAAGATGCACTCACACTTGGCTAAATATATGGAGTCATAATCAAGATTAAGTATGACTAATACACTCAATTGCCTAGTATGAATACGTGTGAAATCATATGCTTGTTAAGGGATCAAATCTCCACCTACTTAAATATTTATTTGCATTAATCATTAGGTCTTTGATGGGTTTTAACTTGGCTCGGGCTCGGGTATGGAATATTTGGAAAGAGTGGCTAATTGCTAAAGACGACGGTCTTGGCTTATTTTTCTAACATAAACTACAAGGAAAGCAATAAAGGTTCCCTATACAATACTTCAAGATAGAAGGGATATGCTAGCTTGAGGACTCGTTTAAGGTCAGATTGTCAAGACCGTATTTCGCTTTCAAGAATCGTACTTCATCTTTTACCCGAAGATACACAAAACTTTCCTTTCTCAAGGATCGTTCGGCTTGAAGCCTAATAGCACCCAATCGAATTAATTCTATGTATTCGTATTGAGATTCAGTTTGATTCTTTTTGCATTTTCCATTATGGGATCAATTTCCACAATTCGGGCATCTTTCATATCTTTTTGCCCGTCTCTTTATAGCACTTTTTGAAATCCCACAAAATGGCGGAACTTGTTCCTTTTTTCGCCATTTCTTTCTTGCGTCAAACGTGAGATTGAAAATTTGTTCGCGGATTTCCGGGGGAAGTCCCGGTTTTGCGTGATGAAGGCAACAAAGCAAATTGAAATCAAAAGAATGCATTCCACTTCTTTAAGGTCTGCCGGTAAAAGACAATTTTTTTATAAGCCAAAAACGTGTTTTTAACGAAAACGGGTTTTGTTGAAGGCTTTTTGGTTAAGTGACTTGGTGAGTCGGGTGATTGAAAGATAAAAACGTTTAAGCTCAACGGGGCTAACTAGGGTTGATATTCGGGTAAGGAAAATTAAAGACAATGGTTGGGGCTTGAATGGTTAAGGTTTCCTAGTGCCTAACTCATTTTTATGCAAAAAATACTAATTAAGGTCTTGAAATGTATACCCAAAGCAAGTTCTAATCACAGGTATCATATGGCACCCTCAATTAAATCCAGAATGAAAGTAGAATTGCAATTTGCAAAAGCTTGTTTATGGCTCAAAAATAAACTCACATACGGATGGAATTGGGTAAAAGTGTTTCATTTTACATGATTAAATATTTTACTAGATTATTGCTTTTAAGGATATCACAAAAAAAAAAACATTTTCAATTTTTATTTGGACGTCATGGATTTACTTCTTTATTTCCCGAAAACGTATATTTATAATTTGGTTTATCAAAAATTATATTAAAATTTTGGTTTCTTCTCACAAAAATTACTTGGTAAGTGATCTTTTCTTAAAAATTTTAATTTGGACCTTTTTAGCAAAGTCAAATGCATTACTCACATCCCCACACTTAAAAAACACATTGTCCTCAATGTGATTAACATATTCAGGATCGAGAAAGGGTAATGAAATAACTCCCCTAAAAATGATGAATTTTTCACTTGTGTTTGGTTGCCCTCGCGTTGTTAGAATCATCGGTATCACCTGAAATGTCACCAATTTATTGAAAGCCTTAAAATCCTAAACACACAAAATAAAAACAAAACGACATAAATTAAAAGATAGATTGGCACAAAACAACTGTGTCGGGGCCCCGAAAATGATACGGTTTTCAAGGGCTTTGTGGTGGGATATCCCCCCACTCGTGGTACATTCGGTTTCTGATGTACATGACATCTTTGCTCAAGTCATCGACTCGGGAATGCAGATTTTCGACTCGGTTGAAGGCTCGTTGGGCATATTCAAATGATCGCCTTGCATGGGTTTCGGTGGTTTGGATTGACTCATAAAGGTCTAATATGGTTGGGAATTCCCTTGTACGTGAACTTGAAGATCCAGCACCGGCTCCTTCCGGCTGTATCGGCATGTCGAGGTCCATGCTAATTTCTTCGGGATCCGCCGGATCCCAGATTTGTCCCTTCTTATCCATGAATCTCGGCTGCCCATTTGATAAGCTTGTCACCATGTACATACTTGTACAAATGCTCAAGTCTAACAGTCCCGGCATCATTCCTACGGTTCCCTCAGTGTTATAACCATAGCTTTCATATAAGTTCAAAATCCAGCTTCCTCCAAACATGGGTGTTGGAGCACCTGCAATCGCATTCCTGGCCAAAAGATTACAAAACAAATACCCAATATTACATGGCAACTGATTAACCATACAATATAAAATAAACAAGTCCTTCAAATTAACAACTCCCTCGCTTTGACAACGAGCTGTTATGGAATGGCTGAGTAACCGATGAATGTATCGCAGCAACGGGTCTCGTATGTGACTGCTTTTTGTTTTGCTCGAGTTGAACCCTCCAGTTCCAATCCGCTCCCAAAATGCTTTCCTCATTGCACCACTTTCCGCGTCTCTACTTTCCTCGTCCGGGAAGGTATGATACGCCGGCATTCCAGATATTGCCTCCTCCTCCATTTCTTGTTCCGTGTATATTCCAAGATAGACACCGAACAAGGCAATGGATGTTTTATGCCAATTCCCAGCTAGTTTGAATGAAACTGCACTTTCATCCCAAGGATCAGAGTCTTTCATGCTAAATTTAAAAGATGCTAAAAATTAAAGAGTTAGTTCATAAACGGAAGGTCTATTTTGTGAAAATAAACGTTTCCACTGAACACTTAATAAATTATTATATCTTTCTAGCTGTCCGACTGCCGCTAGTGTTTCTTCATCTGCTTGTAAGTGGGATCTTTCGACCCTTTGTAGCAATCTTTGAAGGCTATCATGACACCATCTCTCGCGGCTCCCTCCAAAATGTAAGTAGGGATGATCCATGATCCTAAAATTTTAAAAATAAGTTAATCTAGACAAACAAATTCTTAAGCAGTTTCATGATGTTAGTGAAAATCATATGTTTTTCAAGACATAACATCATAATGATTCAATTCATGTTCAAAAAAATAGTTAAGAATTTATCATCCAAGGAAAATTTTTGAACATGGGGGTGCGCTTTGTAAAACGTGGGGGTGCGGTTAACATGTTTAGGCATTAAATCTTGACTCGATCAATCGTGGTTTTGTTTGTAAATCGTTGATTAAGCATGGGTTTAACATTTTCTTGTTTTAAAAATCAAAGATTATACTTTAACATTTTAATCATTTGTTAATAATTCAAGATACTCAAAATATATATTGTTTTACATCACTTGACAATTCTTGTAACTTGAACATGATTAACAAAGGTTTCACCATGAATTATGAAGAAAGTCGTGTTAACAATAAAAGAAAACAACTAACTAACTAACTAAACATACTAATATCTAACTAAACACACTAATTAACACTAATCTACTACAAGAATAAACATGAACAAGTAGGTTAAAAGCATTCATCATTCCATAACACGTTTAAGAACAAGTGTTTACACATAATTGCTGGGATTTCGGTTGTTTAGAGACCTAATCACCTAACTACATGTAAATGACTTTCATAATCATAGGAATTAGTGTACTAACCTCTTGGCCAAATACTCTTGCAAGAACACTTGAAAAGATGAAAGGAAAATGGAAAACAAGATGGAATTGAAAGTGGATACGACTTTGCAGGCACATTAGTTCGGTTTTTATCATGCAAAATTGATAGGAAACAAGACAAAAGGCTGAAAAATGTCAGGTGGTGTCATTTTTTGTCGAACACGGAGGCGTGCCTCTTTGAGCACGGGGTCATGTTCAAGTTTTAGTGTTCGGTTTCAGTCTTTTGTTGTTCTGTTTTGTTGATACATATGTACCTAGATCCTGATATGAATTTAATATGTCTTGTTTGTCTTACACTGATGTAATGTTTGGAATATTAATGAAATGAGATTGGTTGTTTGTGATATATAATGTTTAATATTTCATTAATGAGTTGATGTTGAACTGGTTACATAGGTTTGTGATTGTTTGAATTGATACACATAATGTTATATTAATGAATACATTCAAACTTAACATAATGAAGTTCTCATTCGAATGGCCCATGCGAATGGACCATACGCATGAATAACTTCAGGCGAATGACTCAGTCGCACGACTGAACCAGGAGACTGGATCAGTCGTATGATTGTAACATGAGATTGACTCAGTCGCACGACTGAACACTCAGACGTGCGGATGGATCAATCGCATGGTTCAATCGTACGACTGAACCATACTAATGGTTCAGTCGCCCGAATGAACAACACTAACCTATAAATACCACCCAATTCGTGGAAAAACGTAAGCATTCATTCTATTTCGACTCCAGACGTACCCTAGCCGTCCAGAAGCCTCCAAGTTCATACTCCAAGTTCATAGAACGTTGTAGATCGATTCCTAATCGATTCTTAACGTTAGATTCAATACTTTATTGATTCTACGTGCGTTCTCACTGATTGGATCACCAATCAAATAGGATTCTGCACTATTTAGTTTGGTTTACACGTTAATCAGTTGGTGTTTCATTCAAATACCAGATCCTAACAAGTGGTATTAGAGCTTTGGCTCTTGATTACGTGTGATTCAATCAATTTTGATACAAAGTTTGTGATTTTTCACTAAAAACGCAATCTTTTTGTGTCAAAAGTTGTCTTGGACGTCTCCTGCTCATCAAGTTTTGGTTTCTACGGCATTAGGCGATTAGGGTTGGTGAAAATTCGGATTTTTACGGCCAAAACACGTTTAACCTAGAAATTTTCGCAAAACAGCAGCTTCAGTCGCACGATTGACCCAATCGCACGACTAGACTTCATTCGCATCCTCCAGACGCACGATTGGACTGAGTCGCATCTTCATTCGTACGACTAAGCCTACCGTTCGCAGTGTTCATACGCATCAGTTTCATTCGCACGACTGGACCAATCGCTCAGTTCAACCGCACGATTGAACCAGTCGCATAGTTCATTCGCACGGATAGCCCATTCGCATCACTCCAGTCGCACCAGTAAACAGATTGTTTAAGAAACTTAAAGTTAATCGAGATGGAAGATCAGATGTCAGCGTTTACAGCCGGGAAGGACTCACGGATCCAGAACTTACTGTTACTTGAGAGTGAGGTGGGGAATCATAATAAACCCCCAAAGCTCTTAACGTTAGATGAGTTTCCCCACTGGAAACAACGTTTTGAGATCTACCTCAATGGAGTGGATCCAAATATGTGGGAAGCTATTGAGACGGGTTACAGTATGCCGGTGGGAGCTGATGGGGTGAAGCTTACTTTAGGAGGAATGACTGATGCTCAGAAAGTTAAGTATAATGCAGAAAAGAGAGTCTATGCATTGCTAACACAGTCTATTCCTAAGGATATTTTCCACCAGTACTCGGAAAATAAGCAAGCGAAGAAATTGTGGGATGAGCTGGAGAACAGATATGACGGGAATGCTTCGCTGAAGGCAATTAAAGCTAAGGAGTTGAAGAAAGAATTTGACAACTTCTCATCGATGGGAAATGAGAGTTTGGATGATGTTATTGATAGATTCTACCATTTGATGAGCGAACTGCATACACATGGTGTCGCTACTACCATGGAAGAAAAAGTGTCAAATTTTGCAGATGGATTGCCAGAAAAATGGGCTTCTTTTGTTTCAAATCTGAGACAGAATGAAATGTTGGCAAAGTTGGATATCAATGACTTCATTCTAAAGCTGCGAGAAGAAGCACTTAGGATGAAGTACCGAGCTCAGAAGTCCTCATACACTCAGAATCCAGCTTTGTACAATGCCACTCCTCAAGTTAAGACGTCCGGAGCACCTCTTCAGACTGCATTTGTGTCTAGCTCATCTGGCCCTTCACAAGCTTCTCCTTCAGGATCTGAAACGTCAGGGTCTTCTAGTACCCATTACATTGGATCTGAAGCAAACGCTACTAGACTGAAGACCGAGAACCTCGGAAACGTGACTGTGGAAGTAGCTCGAGAGCACATGGATCTCTTGGCAGCAGTGGTTCATTCTTATGATGGACTTGTTGCTGGGAAATTGGAAACTGCCATCTGGCAGATGAGGACTACGAGCAGATAGACGAGACTGAGCTAGAGAGGATGGATATTATGTAGGCCTTAGCAAGTGCTGTCCGGAGGGCGAAGAAGTTTGTGAAAAAGACCGGACAAAACTTGGTTGCTACTAAGGACACTACATTTGGCTTTGACAAGAGCAAGGTGACCTGCTTCAACTGTGCAGAAAAGGGGCACTTCAAAAGAGAATGTGTGAAGCCAAAGAAGACTGGGAACGGGAACCCATTCTCGTCCTTCACTCGTCAAGACAAGCAAGCTAGCAGTACTACTTCATCAAGCAAGGATCCAAAAGCCTTGACTGCCCATGATGATGAAGGATAGGACTGGAGCTTTCGGTTTTGTCACACCCCAACCTTGACGGCGGAAACGTCGAGGAGTGAGAGTTAAGATCGTTCACAGCCACATAACGCTATTAATAATCCAAATATAATTTAAACATAAGTTTCAATTGTCACATTACAAACATAAGTCTCAAAGAAAATAAAAGCATAACATAGAATGTAACAAATCATTCTTATTTTATTTATTTATCTAGGTCCATTCCTAGATGTGCAAGCTTCAAAGTGTAGATATCAAACTTGAGGTATACCTGAAACATGTTAAAAATAAAAGGTCAACATAAAAATGTTGGTGAGCATTCCATAGTTTTCAATACATAAGTATATAAAAGATGGCAATTCAAGTCATAAGTTAGTGAATCAAGTGATTAGGGATGTTATGAACAATGCAACAATCAAACCTCGACAAAGTTTTACAAGTCTCAAACGTTTAAAAGTATATACGATCAGCTAAGTGTACTTGGATCAACCAAAGCAGGCTTGTCTTGCCCATAGATCTATGACTTCGCTGGGCTAGCAATAGTTAATGATTGTACATACAACGCCATAACATGGTAACCACAAAAGTTCAACTAACCACAACTTGCATGATGAATTGCCATAAAGATTACAAGTCTCAAATAAGTTTACAAGTGCAATGATAATAAGTTAACATGTTTCACCCCAAAGTGTGAAAATAAGCAAAAAGGTGTATGAAAATACTCACATGATCAAATAAGTAAAGAATGACGATTAATAAGTGATATGATAAGCAACCCTCCAACGTAGTCTTTCACAAGTTACCTAAATATATATATTTTACAAGTTTAAGTTTAAATAATAAGATTAACGTTTTAATGCGAACTAGGGTTTCAATTGGGATTTGGGGGTTTAATTAATTACATAAAATAATGAATCGTTTATGTTTTGATTTAGGAAAGATGGTATTAATAAATTAAGCCTAAAAAATGATGGTGTAAGATTCAATAATTTAGTTTATTGAATTTAATGTAGATTAAGTATAATGCGTGAAAAGAGTTAATTAATTTAATAACTAATTATCTAAAGTTTGATAAAGAGAATTAATTAAATACTTAACTAAACGCCTTTAAACTATTTAAAAATCATTTTATAAAGTTTTGAACTTTTATATGATTTATTGTGAAAGTTTTGTAATATCAAGCCTTTAAAAAATAAGGTTTAATAGAACGTTATATTATTTTATAGATTCTCAAGAATCTTAAATGAAAGTTAAAAGAATAATTCTATTGGCTAATTATGTATATAATATGGCTAGTTGAATAGATGAATAATATTTAAATAATTATTAAATAATCATTTGTGTAGTTTATTATCTAAAGTATTTATAACATGTAAGTTTAATATATTTAAAATAAACCAAGTTTAAGTTATAATATATATATAACATATAAAAAAGATTTAATATTGTTTTTATAATCTTTTTATTCTTTAATTTAAGAATTATAGGTTTTAAAATCTTTTAAAATTAACTTAGTAATTTCTAGAACGTTTTTTGTTAACAAAATAATTTTTATTAAATTTAACAATATAATACAATTTTTCTGAATTATAAAAATATTCAAAAAATTATTAAAAACAAAATATGGCGGAGGCAGGGTTCGAACCCCCTCCTGCTTATATTAGTTTTATGTTACCAATTGGGCTAAAGCCCATTTCTTGTTTACAAACAGAAATTAATTAATAAAAACCCTTTTTCAAATGATCCCCAATTCATAAGAACCTTAGAATGATTTTGATCCAAATTGAACCCCGATTCGATTCAATTACAGGTTCGATTCATGGGGCTTTGTTTCCCCATGCTAGAACGATTATGTAGATATGGATAATTACCCGAATGAAGTTGATTCGAATTCGAACACGACGATGAACAAACCGCGACCAAGTCTTGATTCGATTTGTGGGCAAACGATGATGATCACCTAATTGGATTCATGTGAGGCTTCGAATGGGGATCAGGACTCAAAGCCCCTTACCAATTTCAAGTCAAACTGCTCAGAGATTGGACTTCGATCGAGTTGCAGGTCGAACCAAAACGCGGTGACCGATTATGATATGTTGAAGTGTTTTAGTGATAATTGATGGTTCAGAATGGTCGAGGGGGACGATTAGTACATTAGTCCTCTGGTATGAGGTATTGATTTAGTCGGTTTCACCACGAACGAGTTAAGGTTTTGAACTTGTGTTTCGGTTTCGTGTGCACAACTTAAACGGCCGAATTAATCCAATTAACTTCGTATTCAAGTTCGAAACTGATACGCCATAGTTAATGCTCGATTTAATCGCGATTTAATTTCATGTTTCAGTCGTTTTGATAGTCACCGGAGACGGTGGCCGGTGACGGGGGAAAACGACGGGGATGGGGGGTTTGGTTTGGGTAGTTTGAATAAGTTACAGTTTCGGTCCCTGTGGTTTAGCAAAGGTATTATTTTATGAAAAACTTTTAAAATCAAGTTTCATGAATTACATTTTAAACCCCCTAGAATTTTGTAATTCAAGTTTTTAAACATTTTAAAGATTAGTACATCACTATTATTTTTTTGGTATTATTATCATAACTTATGTTTAATATTACTTTTATTATTATTATTATTATTATTATTATTATTATTATTATTATTATTATTATTTTATTATTATTATTATTATTATTATTATTATTATTTATTATTATTATTTTTTAACAACAAGATCAAATGTCGAAGTTACTTGCATTATTACAAGTATTAGTTTTATTATTATAAAAATTATATTTATCAAGATTATTATACTTGATGTTAAGTTTATAATAATAAATAATTTTTGTTGGGTTGTGTTGTACCATTATTTCTATTATTCATTTAATTAATTTGTTAATCACCAAATTAATTATTAAGCATAATAAGTCCTCAAAGTTTCAAAATTGACATAAACGATCCTTTTAAAACTTAACAAGGTTTACTTTTAATTTAACGAAAATATGAGATGTCACAGGTTTGTCTCTCCAGGGGAATCTAATATTGCAAGCGTGGAAGACTTAGATGATGATTCCGCGAGTGAAGGAGATATTGCAGTTGAGATAGCGATGTCAAATAGTGAAGAGACAACTGCAACTGAGGTCAGCTACAAGCCTGAAGAAGGTACGTCTACAACAAAGACAGAATCACCAGAACCAGAGACATCTGATGCTGCGTTGATGGCTAATTTATCAGAATCTTCTCAGGTAAGTACAACTAACCAACTGTTTAAAAATCATGCTTGTTCTGATTGTAATTCATTTAGAGAAAGCATAGATCAGAAATTTGCTAGGTTATTAGGTCATAATGATAACTTAGTAAAGGATTTGCAACTGTGCACTGAGGCTAATAGAGTTTTAAAACAAAATGAGCATAGTTACAAAGAAAAGATAGACCTTTTGACTAAACAGCTTAGGGAAACTGAAGTAGTAGCATTTAACCAGGCTAATGACATTAGGTACTATCTTAACTCCCTAGAAGACATTAAGAAGCAAAAGGCAGTTTTAGAAGTAGAAGTCAACTCTTTAAAGCAAAAACTGCACAGTTGGACAAGTTCATCACATATTGTCCAACACTTAGTAAGAGAACGTAACAACGGGGAGGGTTTGGGTTATAAAGTGGTTCCACCACCTGAGACCTTGATGAACACTAAGAGTAGACCAATAAATAACAATCCCATCAAGGATCATGTGGTGTCTACTCCTCTTATTAGTGATCCAGATTCCTCATGTTCTTCAATTGAATCTGGAACAAAACAAAAGGAGACCACTTCAAAGGCAAAGGGTAAAATGCCTTGTGTTAAACTGGAAAAGGAATTTGAAAAGGTTAATATAAAGTCAGGGTCAAACAAAGTCAAATCTGAACCTAAAAAGACTGTTAATGTTAATCTTTCACAAGTCTCATGTCAAAAACAAGTTAACCAAAAAGGAAAAGATGTTAAAAGTGTTAAAACAATTAATTTTGTTAAACAAGAGAAAACATCAAAAGAAACAGAATCAAAACCCAAACTAAGTGATGTCACTAGAGTGTCACACACATCTCCACAACAAAAGTTTAATCATAAAGTTGATAGCAGGTCATGCTTCAACTGTGGAGAGTGTGGACACATTGCTTCCTTTTGTCCTTACTATCAGACACCTAGGAAGAAAATTGAACTTCAGGACTCAAAGCCTAGGTCTTCTAAGAGGAGTTCTTTAACTCCACCTAGAAGAACTAGTGAACCCAAAGTTCAACCCATTAGCCAGTCGACTGTTTATCACAAACAGGCCTTGCACAAATCTGGCTTATGGAAAGAAAAGTCATCCTTTGTGTCTGATAATGATGACAAGAAGACACCTGAGCTACCCTCACCTTCTAAGGGTCAATGGGTTGAATTCATGATGTGTGATGCCTCTGGGAAACCCAAGCCAGTAAAGGCTTGGGTTCCTAACCTAAACTAATGTTTTACATTGTATGTGCAGGGTGTTCGCTACAGTGCTGAAACCAACACGTGGATTGTAGACAGCGGAGCATCCAGGCACATGACAGGAAACAGGACTCTTTTGTAACATCTTGAATTTTTGGTTAAATTAAAAGTTAACGTCGTTAATTCTTGTAAGAACTATTGCTGACATTTATTAAACTTTTTGGCTACTTAAGCTTATTGTTTTTAATTTGTCTTTAATTTTTTTAATTTGAAAGTTGATAATGTTAATAAATAAGTAACAATAATAATAATGATTTTAGCAATAATAATATTAACAATAAAAGACAAGTAAGTTATACAAAAATAATAATACTTAAATAATAATAACAATAACAGAAATAATAATAATAATAATTTATGAAAGTTATTAAACTTAAAATAAAGAAAAATGTTTAAAACTTGAAGTTAATTAAGTATAGGGGTTGTTTTGTCAATTTATAAACTTTAAAAGAATATTGTTTGCATAAAATAATAACAACTCAAAATTCTAGGGGCCAAAGTGTAAATTTAGAATTTACAAATCCTGCATATCTTCAACCGCGATTTTCCGGCTTTGGCTCCGGCCAAATTCCGGTCAAGCGCCGGCGAGGTCCTAAGGACCCCTAAACGGCCCCATTTCGATGCCAAAACGACCAGATCGCTTCGTGGGTATGATTCGAAACCGATGATAAGCATTAAACTCATTTAATCCTCGGTTACAAAGATCAATGATCGAATAACCGAAACTTTCATAATTGTATAGCCGTTCAACCATTAAACACTAATAATAATCAAATTAATTCAACCCAAACGAATATCCATCTATCTTTATTCGATTGTTACTTCCAATTTCACCTGGAAAACACAATTCTAACACCAACGAGCCACGTACGATTCGTGACCTGCAACTATTCGAACGCCACCAATGGAGCTTTCTAACTTGCAATTTATAGAGGGCTTTTCCTCCTTAAGATCATTAGAAACAACCTATACAATGAATTGGATTATCATCGTCGTTTGGGTATCAAACAAGCAATACGCGGTCGCGGTTTGCTCGTGTACTCGTCCTTCATCGAAATTACATCAAAAATGGTAATTGAATTCATCTGTACATTCGGTTTCATACTGGGATCAAAAGCCCCATGAATGATTTTGTTAACACCATCGTTTGGATGGTCAATTGGATCAAAATTGAATTAGGGTTCATGAGGATTTGGGAGAAATCTCATTTGTTTTGTTTTAACATTTAAAAATGGTTACTAATCGCGGCTCAGGCCATTGGCTTACTGGTAATGTGTGTGTTGAATGGACTTGAGGTCCCGGGTTCGAACCCGGGGACCCTCAGCCCCATTTTTTTTAATGTTTTGTTTTCAAATATTTCAGATTAAATAAAATTCTTAGAAATTATAAAAAAAATCAGTTTTATAAACTTTGGTTATTAAAAAAATTATTTAACTATTTTTCTGTAAATTAACTCTTTAAACACTTTAATAACTTTCATAATAATATTAATAAAAAATGTTATAATTAGCTTATTTATACGAAAATAAACTTTAAATAGTTGAAATTATTATTTAAATAATTAATCTAATCATTTAAACATGTTATATCATAATCAATTAATAAATTTATTCGCTAACTTTTATTTAAATTCTTGGAATTTATAAAACAATATAATTTGGTCTAATCCTATTTTCTTAGGTTTTGTATGATAAAACCTTTATGATAAATCATGTTAAAAGCTCAAAACTTTATGAATAATTTTAAATAATTTTAAGTCATTTAAATACGTATTTGATTAATTCTTTTTATCAAGTTTTAAATAATTAATTATTAAATTAATTATTTCTTTTCGCATATTATACTTAAATTGTTGAGACATTTGTTTTTCGTAAACTTAATTGATTTATATTATCTTTATTAAACCAAAACGTAAACGATTCATTATTACCCCCAAATTCCAATTGAAACCCTAGTTCGCGTCTAATCGTTGATCTTATTATCAAACTTAATATTGGAATCTATACATCTAGGTAACTTGTAAAAGAAACCGTTGGAACCTCGTTTAGATTCTTATCGTCATCTTGTATATATCACGTGAGTATTTCCATACCCCTTTTTGCTTATTTTCACACTTTGGGTGAAACATGTTAACTTATACTATTGCACTTGTAAACTTATTTGAGACTTGTAAACCTATGGCAATTCATCTTGTAAAGTTGTGGTTAGTTGAACTTTTGTGGTTACCATGTTATGGCGTTATATGTACAATCATTAACTATTGCTAACCCAGCGAAGTCATAGATCTATGGGCAAGACAAGCCTGCTTTGGTTGATCCAAGTACACTTAGCTGATCGTATATACTTTTAAACGTTTGAGACTTGTAAAACTTTGTCGAGGCTTGATTGTTGCATTGTTCATAACATCCCTAATCACTTTATTCACTAACTTATGACTTGAATTGCCATCTTTTAGAAACTTATGTATTGAAAACTATGGAATGCTCACCAACATTTTTTATGTTGACCTTTTATTTTTAACATGTTTCAGGAATACCTCAAGTATGTGATCTACTCTTTGAAGCTTGCACATCTAGGAATGGACCTAGATAAATAAATGAAATAAGAATGATTTGTTACATTCCATGTTATGCTTTTAATTTTTTTGAGACTTATGCTTGTAATGTTACAATTGAAACATATGTTTAAATTATATTTGGAATATTAATAGCGTTATGTGGCTGTGAACAATCTTAACCCTCACATCTCGACGTTTCCGCCGTCAAGGTTGGGGTGTGACAGATTGGTATCAGAGCCCATAACTATAGGGATTTAGGTTATTAGAAATGGTGACCTAGACTATAGTTGCATGAACCTCATAGAAAGATCCTTATACCTTTGTGCTTACCTGTTGTTTGCATGCTACATAATGCTATGCCTTTTGTGCAACTTGATGCCTTAGCATAGGGTTGCCTTATGTATGCTTAAACTTAGTTACTTGTCTCCCTAAACTTAACTTTGACTCTTTGACTCTCCCCGACAAAATGAACTTCCTAAACTTATTCTTAACGACATGTGGAATCTACACTTATCATCTGGGTTCAATTCCTTAGACTCTATGTCTAATGTATGAACATCTCATCAAGGTTTTGATTTCATAAACCAAAGAAATTTGTGTGACACATAGACACCTGTATTCTGGATTTCCTGGCAAAAAGCCTTCGGGCTAAGGCAAGCATATCGTATAAATCTCATTGTGAGACCAGTTATGCTTACCTGGGGATTTCTGGGATGAGTGATAAACTATGGTCAACATACACAAGTCTCTATGGCAAATGGGTCAATTTACCTTGACGTGTCAACGATTCCAAATGGTAATGCGTTACTAAATGGAACCATCCTCTTTGTATCTTAAAAATCTTTGATTCCTTGAACTGGTATATCTTCATTCTTATCATACATAATGTTCCTGTTAATATTGAACCTATCCTACATTTCAACTCTTACGTTTAAACACCGTTACACATTGAGCGTTTCATGTAATTATTTCTATATCTTGACCAACGTGAACATGGATCTTAATATACCCAAAGATATTGGGAATCTAAACCGAATGGTCCTCAAAAACTTTAAACCGTTACTTATGGTTCTCAAATCTTCTTAAGGATGTGTCCCATAACTAAGAACATACAATGCTATAGGTGGAATTCCTACGTCTCGAGATACTTTGTCTAGGCAAAGTGTAAATGGTGATTTGACTCGATCATTGAATCCATTTACTTGACTCGAAACCCTTGAGATGAGTGATCGCTTATAAGTACGCATGGCTGTAATAAGGTTATGGCTGATCTCATATCTTGAGAAGTCCATGTATTCCCTTCGATTGTGAATCGGATGTTCACATCTCATTATGATGTCGAATCATTCTTGTCCTTGATTTTGCCTTCCTGATTTAAATTATTCAAGATTTGAACACCATCATAACAAATTCTGCTATCTTGAACTTTGATCTTAAGCTTGTAAGCATGATTTTTCTTTTTTGTTACATTGATGTAACTTGAAATTTTCTGAATTCCTAATTGATATTATTTTCCTTTCGTCGTTAAGTCAAACTCCGTACCGTCTGCACCGTGAGAGATGCAAGTGTTTGCAAGCCAACCTATGACTAAGAACACTCGTATCTCCTAAATGATTCTAGCTCATCAAAACAGGGGAGATTCTCTTACTTTGATGATTCTCTATTCGTTTCGATAAATGGTTTCCAATTGTGATTTATAAAATTTCATCCTCTGGATCGGGGTGATTTCCTTATCCCGAGGATTGACTTCAATTATTTTCTTTGGAATGATATTTCACAAATGACATGATCTCACCAAAATAGGATTGAAACCCGTACTTTGGTGACAAATGTCAATCTTCGATTGTTTCTTGCTATTATGAAATTCAATCATCAAGATAGGCGTGAATTCCATACCTTGATGATAATATCATCTTTATGAATTGTATTTGTTCAAATGAGACGACTTCATCAAAGTAGGAGTGAATTCTGGATTTTGATGAAGAAGTTCATCTGGTTATATTTTGTTTTTGTAAAACTTCACCGTTAAGATAAGAGTGAATTCCCTTACCTTAATGGTGAGTTACCTCGTCTTATTTTTGTGGATCCTCAACAAGGAGTTGGGATCGAACTTTTTGATTGGTAAGTTAGTGGTCATATCTTGAGAATACACCACCAAGTTAGGAGTGAAAACCACACCTTGATGACTATTCTGATTTCTTGATCTCCAACTTATCAAGGTTTTAATCAAGTGACAAGAAACATGTAGTAACTTGAAGGGTGAACCAATGTTAGTGTTTGGACCTATCAAGCCAAAGCATGATTTCTGAACTTGAAAGGAGACCCGATCACTCTAGGTTGATTTTGATTCTGAGCTTGGAGCATTTGAATTCTTAAATCGATTTCTTTCCCTTTATCTTTATGTTTTAACTCGATCTAGCTACATCGAACCATTTATTCCTTATTCATCAACTTTCATTTTGAGATACCATCAACACATGATTGCGCGATGGTAGCCTTCCTAAACAATCTTTCTGCTAAAGACATTATCAGCTTATGCTCATGTCTTTCTAGTCATACAAATATTCTCAGCTATGCTTATGGTTTGTTGAACTGCGTATGCAAACTATACTTGGAAATTTGCTACCTTGCAAAATATAAGTACATTTCCTATTGTTCGCTCATTTCTTAAATCGTCTTTAATCTTTAACCATTGAAAATCATTAAAACACTATCGTGATTTCGATCAACGAGACTCGTCATTACTTTCATTGTGACGCGGATATGGAGGCTCATAAAATTTCGTAATTTGTAGTCATGGGCTTGGCGTAAAAGAAAGGACATAACTTGGTATGTGTCCAAGTGTCTTACCTTCACATATGACAAAACCTAACCTCCGTGTTCCTGTGAATCTCCTGTTTAACTTCTCATCACTGAATGCCTCTTATTTTAGATGTCATGATGACAATTGGTGCATTATTGACCTATTGGCTTGTTGCTTCATTGATTTTGTCCTCCTAAATCTTAAACCCATTATCCCAAATCTCTTAACGACCCTTAATAATCTTTTTCGAATGCTTTCTCCTCAAAACCGCACCTATCCTGGAAACCTATTCCAATGATGCCCTCATTCTAAACTGAATCCTTAATCATAACAAACACGATCCTCGTATCAACTTTAAGCTAATGAAACTTTGAAAACCTCAACGAAATAGTAAACGGGAAGTGATCATCTAAGAACCTTGTTAAAGTTAATTGTTTGAGGAACTCTTATGAACTCCATATTCCATCCAAAAGCATCCTGAACTTATGTCTCGTATCACACTAATACTTAGTGTTTCCCTCATGGCAAAACCTTTCTAATTGTCTTGAACCATCTCGAATATAAAAGTTTATCAATTAAAATCCTAAACTAATGATCTTGTACCTTTGTCAAGAAACACATGAGATCATGAACTATGAACTTGACAAACTTAAGCATAACAAAAGCATCATAGCTGAACTTGTTGAATGTGAACGCTTCCAATAGTTCATGTAAAAACGTTGGATCGAATTCAAGTCTCCTCATGTCCTTAAATTAGTCCTATCGTGATTAAATTTCGGGACGAAATTTCTTAAAGTAGGGGAGACTGTAACATCTTGAATTTTTGGTTAAATTAAAAGTTAACGTCGTTAATTCTTGTAAGAACTATTGCTGACATTTATTAAACTTTTAGGCTACTTAAGCTTATTGTTTTTAATTTGTCTTTAATTTTCTTAATTTGAAAGTTGATAATGTTAATAAATAAGTAACAATAATAATAATGATTTTAGCAATAATAATATTAACAATAAAAGACAAGTAAGTTATACAAAAATAATAATACTTAAATAATAATAATAACAATAATAGAAATAATAATAATAATAATTTATGAAAGTTATTAAACTTAAAATAAAGAAAAATGTTTAAAACTTGAAGTTAATTAAGTGTAGGGGTTGTTTTGTCAATTTATAAACTTTAAAAGAATATTGTTTGCATAAAATAATAACAACTCAAAATTCGAGGGGCCAAAGTGTAAATTTAGAATTTACAAATCCTGCATATCTTCAACCGCGATTTTCCGGCTTTGGCTCCGGCCAAATTCCGGTCAAGCGCCGGCGAGGTCCTAAGGACCCTTAAACGGCCCCATTTCGATGCCAAAACGACCAGATCGCTTCGTGGGTATGATTCGAAACCGATGATAAGCATTGAACACATTTAATCCTCGGTTACAAAGATCAATGATCGAATAACCGAAACTTTCATAATTGTATAGCCGTTCAACCATTAAACACTAATAATAATCAAATTAATTCAACCCAAACGAATATCCATCTATCTTTATTCGATTGTTACTTCCAATTTCACCTGGAAAACACAATTCTAACACCAACGAGCCACGTACGATTCGTGACCTGCAACTATTCGAACGCCACCAATGGAGCTTTCTAACTTGCAATTTATAGAGGGCTTTTCCTCCTTAAGATCATTAGAAACAACCTGTACAATGAATTGGATTATCATCGTCGTTTGGGTATCAAACAAGCAATACGCGGTCGCGGTCTGCTCGTGTACTCGTCCTTCATCGAAATTACATCAAAAATGGTAATTGAATTCATCTGTACATTCGGTTTCATACTGGGATCAAAAGCCCCATGAATGATTTCGTTAACACCATCGTTTGGATGGTCAATTGGATCAAAATTGAATTAGGGTTCATGAGGATTTGGGAGAAATCTCATTTGTTTTGTTTTAACATTTAAAAATGGTTACTAATCGCGGCTCAGGCCATTGGCTTACTGGTAATGTGTGTGTTGAATGGACTTGAGGTCCCGGGTTCGAACCCGGGGACCCTCAGCCCCATTTTTTTAATGTTTTGTTTTCAAATATTTCAGATTAAATAAAATTCTTAGAAATTATAAAAAAAATCAGTTTTATAAACTTTGGTTATTAAAAAAATTATTTAACTATTTTTCTGTAAATTAACTCTTTAAACACTTTAATAACTTTCATAATAATATTAATAAAAAATGTTATAATTAGCTTATTTATACGAAAATAAACTTTAAATAGTTGAAATTATTATTTAAATAATTAATCTAATCATTTAAACATGTTATATCATAATCAATTAATAAATTTATTCGCTAACTTTTATTTAAATTCTTGGAATTTATAAAACAATATAATTTGGTCTAATCCTATTTTCTTAGGTTTTGTATGATAAAACCTTTATGATAAATCATGTTAAAAGCTCAAAACTTTATGAATAATTTTAAATAATTTTAAGTCATTTAAATACGTATTTGATTAATTCTTTTTATCAAGTTTTAAATAATTAATTATTAAATTAATTATTTCTTTTCGCATATTATACTTAAATTGTTGAGACATTTTTTTTTTCGTAAACTTAATTGATTTATATTATCTTTATTAAACCAAAACGTAAACGATTCATTATTACCCCCAAATTCCAATTGAAACCCTAGTTCGCGTCTAATCGTTGATCTTATTATCAAACTTAATATTGGAATCTATACATCTAGGTAACTTGTAAAAGAAACCGATCGTTTAGATTCTTATCGTCATCTTGTATATATCACGTGAGTATTTCCATACCCCTTTTTGCTTATTTTCACACTTTGGGGTGAAACATGTTAACTTATACTATTGCACTTGTAAACTTATTTGAGACTTGTAAACCTATGGCAATTCATCTTGTAAAGTTGTGGTTAGTTGAACTTTTGTGGTTACCATGTTATGGCGTTATATGTACAATCATTAACTATTGCTAGCTCAGCGAAGTCATAGATCTATGGGCAAGACAAGCCTGCTTTGGTTGATCCAAGTACACTTAGCTGATCGTATATACGTTTGAGACTTGTAAAACTTTGTCGAGGTTTGATTGTTGCATTGTTCATAACATCCCTAATCACTTTATTCACTAACTTATGACTTGAATTGCCATCTTTTAGATACTTATGTATTGAAAACTATGGAATGCTCACCAACATTTTTTATGTTGACCTTTTATTTTTAACATGTTTCAGGAATACCTCAAGTATGTGATCTACTCTTTGAAGCTTGCACATCTAGGAATGGACCTAGATAAATAAATGAAATAAGAATGATTTGTTACATTCCATGTTATGCTTTTAATTTCTTTGAGACTTATGCTTGTAATGTTACAATTGAAACTTATGTTTAAATTATATTTGGAATATTAATAGCGTTATGTGGCTGTGAACAATCTTAACCCTCACATCTCGACATTTCCGCCGTCAAGGTTGGGGTGTGACATCTTTTATCAAACGTCAAACAAATAAAAGGAGGGCACGTTTTGTTTGCTGGTAACAAAGGAGGCTATATCACAGCTCAGGGAGAGGTTGGAAATCAGAAAGTTAAGTTTGATAAGGTACAAAGAGCATTGCAGGTGACTCCATCTCCTGGCATAGGAGAATGGGACATATTAATCAACGGAAGATGAATCACTTGATCCAGAAGGATCTCGTGAGAGGAGTTAACGTCAAAAATTTCCAACTTCCAGATTTCTGTGTAGCATGCAAGAAAGGCAAACAGACGAAGAAGTCTCATAAGGAAAAGAAAGTTCATTCTATCGAGCTTCCTCTTGAACTTCTTCACATGGATCTGTTTGGTCCAGTCAGTACAAAGAGCATTGCAGGTGACTTGTACTGTTTTGTGGTTACTGATGACTACTCAAGATTCTCTTGGGTAATGTTTCTGAAGTCCAAATCAGAAACATTTGAGTCATTCAAGGAGTTAGTAACCACACTGGAATCTCTCTACAAGCTGAAAGTGAGACAGGTATGCTCAGACAACGGGACAGAATTCAAGAATCAGTGGATGGAGGCATACTGCAAGGAAAAGGAAATTGTGCACCAATTCACTTCTGCTTATTACGCCTCAGATGAATGGTGTTGCTGAGAGAAAGAATAGAAGCTTGATAGAGACAGCACGGACAATGCTGGCAGACTCGAAACTGCCTATCCAATTCTGGAATGAGGCAGTGGCAAATGCATTTTATACATTGAATCGAGTTCTGGTAGTCAAGCGCCACGGAAAGACATGTTACGAGCTACTACAACGACGTAAACCGAATCTGGAGTATCTCGAACCATTTGGCGCGCCGTGCACTCTTCTGAAGAAGACTCAAGAAGGAAAATCAGCGAGAAGGCTGATGAAGGGATCTTCCTAGGATACAACATACAGAACAAGAGAGTTTACAACAACTCAACGGGTTTAGTAGAAGTGTGGTGTAATGTTGATGTTTAGAGATATACCACACCACCTACTGGCAAAGGACCCGCTTACTTTTTCGACTATGATGGATTCTTCAAGTCCTTCAACATCCCTATCTCTCCTTCTGATGACGAGTTAGCTACACAGATGATGTATGATATCTTGAACACACCATCTCTTGATTCAACATCATCGAGCTCACAGGGAGAATCATCTCATCACTAAGGGGGAGTAGTCGACGACAGTGACTCCTCCTCAGAAGATGAAGCTGAAGAAGATGACCAGAACAGGCAGGAGGGACAGGTTCCAATCCCTGCAAGTCCACAAGCATCTAACAGTGATGCTCCTTCGACTTCGGAACCTCAAACTCCATCTACCTCAGATGCAGAACCAAATGTTCATAATCTTGGCTCTGAGGTAGCTGTTCCTCCTACTCCAGGATCACGTCTAAATGTCTATCATCCCCTAGACAATGTCATTGGGGATGTCAGATCAGGAGTACAAATCAGAAATCAGCTGTACTCAGCTGATTATGCCTCTGTTATGGAAAAAGGTTACATTCATGATGGTGCGTATCAGTGTTTTGTCTCGCATTTGAACCAAAATACGTTAGTGAAGCACTAAACGATGAGGCGTGGGTGAGTGCCATGCAAGAAGAACTTCTTCAGTTCAAGAAGTTGGGTGTATGGACTCTGGTAGATAGACCTAAAGGTGCTAAGGTCATTGGCACCAAATGGGTCTTGAAATGCAAGAAGGATGACCAGGGTGTCATTATCAGGAACAAGGCTCGACTGGTGGTTCAGGGATTTCGCCAAGTCGAGAGAATTGATTACAATGAAGTGTTTGTGTAACATCTCGTATTTTCGTTAAATTAAGAGTTAACTTTATTTACTCTTACAAGGGTTATTATTGTTAATTGTGGAATTCATGTGTTACTTATGCTCATTCTTTCAATTGTCATTAAGTTTTAATGTATGAAAATTAAAATGATGTTAATTATACTAATGCTTATAGTAGTAACATGAACAAAAGGTTATAATAATGATAATAATACTAATAATTATAATAATGGTAATAATAAATAATAATAATAACAATTATAATAATAATATTAATAATAAAAAATGATAATCATAATAGTAATAATAATAATAAAAACTATTAACTTAAAAGTGTTTAAAAATTTATTTAAGTTGAAGGGTGTTTTTGCTATTTTATAAACTTGAAAGGAATGTTTTTACATAAAATAATAAGCAAGCAAAAATGAGGGACCATTTGTGTAAATTGTAAAACAAACCCAAACCACTGCCTTTTCTCCCCCGTTTTTCCGGCACCCATTTCCGGCCAACTTCCGGCGGCTCCGGCGAGCCCTAGAACACCAAAACCATGCGTTTTCGTAAACCAAAACCGTTTCGAATCGGTTCGTATACGTGATTCGAACTTGAATGTACCATTTAAAGGAATTTAACCGTCGGTTACGAGGTCCAAACGAGTGCATAATCGAATCATATTCGATTCTTAGCCGTTCGAGCATTAAATCGTGGTATTAATCTAATTAAACGAACATAAACTATCATCTAACTAATTCCAAGCGTTCACAACCCTCAATTGCACCTGAAAACACACAAACAAAGCAAATTTATTAACAATTTCATCGCCACCTGCAACATACTCGAGAACCATCATCTGGGCATCAATACTCGAAATTGATAGAGGGTTTTCAGTCCGGATCACCACACGAAGCTACCTGCACCTTTGATTTGGATATTGTTGAAGATTGCTCGACTTTCTACACCCACGGTCGCGACTTGATCTCGGTTGATCTTGGCATCGATTCTAAATCTAAACGGGTAAATGAACTCATCAATACAATCGAATTCGCATGAGGAACTATAGCCCTAACCTTAATTTGTGTGATACCAACGATTTGGGGTTCGATTTGGGGTTAGATGATTCTAGGGTTCATATGTTGATTTGGGGTTGCAGGACCGTTTAAGGGCTTTAACACAATTACAACACAACAACACAATGAGGAGATTAACTAAACTTTGATCAAACAGTGAACTGGGTTAACCAAAGTATGATACTAAGAACACAAGTAAAGCAAAGAGACAAAACAAGAGAGTATGGGTTTCAAGGAGGCAGTATATTGCTTTCTCAAGTTCTTTTACAAGTGTTACAAAGCATAAAGAAAGATACAAGAACTTGAAATACTTATACTACAACCTACAGCCGGCTATACTTTGAAAGCCAGCTGGATACAATTGACTAGACAGTAACAAAATCAATTGTAGGATCAAAAGGCATATCTGCCTTTTGACCTTGTGACTATGACATGCCATAGCTCACATCCTTATACATTACAAAAAGGATAAAGTACATAAAGTGGAAAGTTAGAGACTCAAGACCTCAATGTACAGTTACCAAAAGCATGGACCTTTTCACCAACTCATGTAAGTTGGTGACTTTACAGAGATGATGCAGAAAAAGGTGCTTTATGGAACAGTACATCAGATAAAGCATGTGTACTAAAAGTCTTCGGAAGAAATCTGTCTTCATAGGTTGAAGCTTCGGAAGACTTTGTCTCTGAGGCTTCGGAAAACTTCATGTTTGGCTTCGGAAGATATTGGTCTTGGCTTCGGAAGATTTTACACTTGGAGTATTTTCTAATGCATTGTGTAAAACTTCCGAGCATTCTTCACTTCAGTACTTAGTGCGTTGCAGAGACACTGGATGTGTTTTGGGTTGCATCAGACTTAAGGAATCCTTACAAACTCCCCCTAGGCTGATGCTACCAAAACACTTAGAAGATCTTCAGATGTTGGTAGTCTTCAGTACAATCAAGACCATTCCTTTCTTCATTAGATGGTCAGGATCATCAAGACTCTCATAGTATCTTCTCATCTCAAAGAGATAATGCAGAGGTAAGTTGATTATGTCTTGCCAGGAGTAGACATTCTCAACACCTTGATCTCTGATAACATGCCATCTTTCTGGATTAGTAGAATAAGTCCAGGACAAGATGGGTGTCTCAGTTGTTAGAAGAGCCACTTGCATAGGAATTGATTGGGCTGCCTCATCATGCACTTCCTCAGGTTGATCTGATTCAGCCTGAGGTGCAGAGGTAGATGACTTTGGCTTTTTCTTCTTAGTCTTTGGTTTAGAAGCCATTCTCTTCTTCCTCATAGATGACTTTAACTGAGAAGACTGGTCTGCAGCACCATGTTGATCATCAGTGTCTTTCTCAGTTGGGTGTTCCTCCCTCACAGGTTCAGAAGGAGAGGGAGTTTGACCCTGCCTTGGATCAGAAGATGAAGCTTGCTGAGGCTCAGCTGGAGGTTCTGGTGAAGGTGTCTCTGGTTGTTCAAACTTGACCCACTTCAGGTGGGACTTGACTTGGAAGAGAGTGCAAGTCAATCAGTTCTCCACTTTTAATCTTCTGCTTGATCACCCTTATATGCTCATCCATAGTGGATAGAGACATGGGGCCAAGTCTCCTTCCGGAGAATCCATATAGCTTCAAGAAGCTCATCATTCTTTGTCTGTCAGCAGACTTCTTTGCATTCTTTTGAATGATGGCTCTTGACTTTGCAGCTTCTTCCCTTAGCTTCCTTTTGGTTGTCTTTCTTTCTTTGACTAGCTCAAGCTCAAGTTGCTTTAGATACTCAAACTCAATGAAGTCATAGGACAGGGGAAGAGTGCATCTGCCTGATAGAAGCCTGTGGCACTCAGGTAGTTGATCATCTTGATCCTATCTTCTTCTTTATCTACCTGAGGTTCTTGTGGAGCCACATCTTCCTGTGCAGGACTTTCTTGAACTGGTGAGAGAGTGGAGCATGCTTGTAAAGTCTTTTCTGTCTCTTCTCATCTTTGAATTGGAGAAGTAACCTTGCATCCTCTTTCTCCTTCATCTCTCTTGACACTTCCATGTCAGCCAGTTCATTTAACTCTTCTAAGGGGAGGGAGATGATTTCATCAATATCATAGTTCCTGGTCTGTAATTCGTATCCTGACTGCCCTTAACTCATCATCTTGAGTATTTGGTCTGGGAGCAGCCCTGATTGCAGCTTGCATGAAGCTAGATGACCCAGTAGAACTTTCTCCCCTTAGTCTCCTTTTCCTCTCTCTCTCTTCCTCCTCAATTTCCTCAGGAGTCATTATCCTTTTCACTTTGTCACCAACAGACCTTTGTGACTCAGGGTGGATTGAGGCTTGGCCTTCATTGCTTGGTGTAGCTTCCATGCTCTGGCAGAGAGAGGCTGAGAAACACCTTCACCAGCAGGTGTCTCAGATGGAGTTTGGACCTCTGCAGCAGTTGTTGATGATGAGACAGGGGTCTCAGGTTCTGCCACTGGGCCTTCAGTCAAGGTTTCCCCTATGAAACTAATCTTAGGGTCCACCTCAACATCCAGTTGACCGATGACATTGCCTGATTGCCTAAGTCTCCTTCTTAGAGAGAACTCTGCAAGGATCCTGTCTTGGATTCTTTGAGCCAGCCTGTCAGCTTGTCTTGAATTGCTTGGATTGACAAGTGGTATGTTGACTAAATCTAGTCTTTCATAGAAGCTCAGGCTTTGGAAATGAAAAACTTCTTGTTGGCCTTGAACTCTGTGAAGTATAAGGGCTCTTCTGTCATCATCATACCTCCACCTTATGATGTAGTTGCCAGTTCCTTGTGGTGGAGATGAGACAGCCCTTGGTATACCTTCCTCAAAGAGACTCTTGATGATTGAGTCTATAGAGTCCACATTAATGTGAACTTGAGGAAGTTGCTGAGAATGCACAACAGCAAGTGAGGATGGTGAGTCCTCTATGTCCATTCTCTGTGAAGAACGCCCAGGTTCTGTGGTTGTAATAACTTTCTCCCCCTTTTTGGTAGCATCACCCACTTGCATAGGTGAGCTGGAGGATAAGTCAATCACTTCCACAGGTTCTTGTGTTCCTGGTTGAGCTCTCCTTAAAGGTCTCCCAGCTAGTTTTTCCTTTAGATATGAAATCTGAAGTTGCTGATCATTGACCCTGTTTTGTAAGGTAGTCACCTGAGATTCCAAGTGACTAACCTTAGAGACTAAATAGGTGCATGTTTTTGACAATTTCTGCACCTTTAGTCTCAAATTCCCCACATCTTCATCAGAAGAATCATTGGGGATGAGATGATTGGACCAAAGTCCTCTCTCTCACCACCAGCTTGAGTTTCTTGGCTGCTGGTTTTCCTCTGCTCACTGGCAGCCTCAGTTGAGATGCCAGTGGGCTGAGTTGCCATGGTTGAGGTCTTAATGATGTAATCACTTTCAAAAGTGAGAGCCTCTTCCATATGGACATCCTGAACAGGTTCAGAAGTGTCCACCTCAGTAGTAGGTGACTGATGTGGGATAGACTGAGGAGAGTCAGAGGTACTCATCTCTCTTTGAATAGGGGAGGAGAAGAGAGACTCATGGTACTCACTGAATCCTAAGTCTTCATCAGTATAGAAGGATAGGTTGGGAATTGGTTGGTTGAGATCTAAAGGCTGGGGATGGTAGCTGTCCCCTGAAGGTTGTTCACTTGAGTGTTGAGACTCAGAGTGAAGGCTTAAGGCTGTTGGGCTAGTGAGCTCATCAGGGTGAGCATGAGGAACCTCAGCTCTGATAGGTGAAGAAATGGGAGTGGATTGCTCCTCATGAGAAGTGGGAGCTCTAGTATCCACTTCTTCCTGTAAGGTTGATGTTGGACCAAAAGAACCAATGAGCCTGATCAGAAAAACCTCTAAGTCCCACAAACATTACAACTGCTGAAGATAGTTACATCAGCTGAAGACATCAGCTGATTACAAAGGTCTGAAGACAAAGTCTGAAAGCAAAGGTCTGAAGACAAAGTCTGAAAGCAAAGAACTGAAGACAAAGTCTGAAGATGAAGTGCTGAAGACAAAGACTGAAGACCAGAGTGATCAGCAGTTGTCACAACAGCTGAAGTTGTTAACTTCAGTAGTTGTGATGGTTTTACTTTTCAGTACTTGTAATTTTATATTTCAGTAGTTTATTATTTCAGTAGTTATTAGTCAGTAGTTTATGTAATTGTACTTAGCATTTACTGAGATGTAATCAGTTGTTGAGAACATCTCAGTAGTTTGCTTATTTAAGTTGTTTTTGTAATTCTGTTAGATGTCACTGTCAAGTGACATCAGCAGACGTCACATTCCTCTATATAAGGGATGTTGACCTAGCTGTATTTCCAACCGAAGCATTACGCGTGAATGAAATCTTTCCCTTAACAGAATATTCTCTCTATAATTGTGATTGATTGTCTTGCTTATTCATTAACTTTCTTGCTTGAATTCGATTTCAATCTGTGATATTCCGCTGCATAATTCTAACCTAATTGATCCGATCCTATCAAATGGTATCAGAGCGGGTTAATCATTGATCGATCTAACAATTGATCATTGAAACTGTTCTTTTGATAGCAAAGGTTGATCGAATTAGTAGTTTTGCAAGAATTGATTATAGAGATTAATTTTCTGTGCTTCCGGTTCATTAATTGTGATTCTAATTGTGTTTTCTAAGTATATTGTTGAGTTTTCAAACCAGACGAATTTTAATCTCCCTGACTTCAATTGAATTAGTGAAAATGACTACTTCAATGAATGATCCTCACAATACTGGCTCCTCAACTAAGCCTCCTATGCTTGTTAGGAGTGAGTATAACATATGGCAACGCCGAATGCTCCATCACCTGTCTGTTAACAGTTCAGGTTGTTGGAAGTCTGTGGTTCATGGACCATACAAGCCTATGGTGAGTAATCCTGAAACCAAGAAGATGGTTCCTAAAAAGAAGGAACAATATTCTGATGAGGATTTAAAACTGTTTGAGATTGATGCTAAAGCCCATGGAATTCTGGCCATGGCAATACCTAATGAAATCTATTCTGGGCTCATGCATCATGAAACTGCTTATGATCTCTGGGTTGCTCTAAAGGAACAAGTTGGAGGAACTGATGAGGTCTTAGCAAACAATAGAGAAATCCTTGCCCATCAATATGAGACATTCTCTCATAGGAAGGGTGAGACACTGACTCAACAGTTTGAGCGGTTTTCATGTTTAATCTCTGAGCTTAAAATGGTTCAACATGAATACACAAACAGCCAGATGAATAATAGATTCCTCAGATCCCTGCCTGAGAGATGGGACACTTACACCATTGTCCTACGCTCCAGTGCAAATCTGGATACTCTATCTCTCACCCAACTTCATGGGAAGCTCTTAACATTTGAGAGAGAGATAGAACAGAAAAGGAAACTATCTTCATCTGGAAAGCTCACTGATGACTTTGTACCAGGCAATACTGCTCTGGTTGGTCATGAGTCTGAATATGCTTCATCTGAAAGTTCATATGATGAGCATATTGATTTCTCTTCAAACAGTGGAAATCATGCTTTTGTTGGAGTTGAGGGAAACTCATGTTTTAATGTTGATAACTTGTGTTTTGTGATGGATGATTTGAAGGGAATAGCTGATGATGATCTTGAAGAGATGGATATTTTGAGCCAAATGGCATTGATTAATATCAGATCTCAAAAATTTTATAAGAGAACAGGTAGGAAATTTCCTGGTCTCTCTGGCAAAACCAAGGTTGGTTTTGACAAGAGTAAGTTGAGATGTCACAAGTGTCACAGACTTGGACATTTTGCTAGAGAGTGTAGATCATCTGGATCTAACTCATCTGCACCCTTTGTGACTTTTCCAAGTAATAATTCACAATCCAAAGGGCAACATCCTACCAGTTCTGATCATCATTCTCAGCATCAATCATCTCCTGCATACTTTGTCCCTCAAAGCCCCATGCCATATCCTTATCCATGCTTTTACATGCCTCAGTCTGGTCAAGTTTCAGTACCAATGGCTCAACAATCACATGCTCTACCTGATTCTCAGCCTTCTCAATCAAATCAGCAATCTCAACCTCAATCTCATCAGAGCTTTTTCACCCCTGAGGTTGTTGACTGGAGCAGCCTACCAGATGATGTCTCTGGTTATTCTGAGCAATTTGCTGGTGCTGGTCAACATGGTGGTGACAATCCTTTTGGAAACCTTGCTTTAATGGCCCTGGAATCTACTGATGACAATCCTTCATCATCACAAGGTTCTTCATCACAGGTACCACAGGTATCTTCTGAGGCTAAGGCCAAGATTTGTTCTGAATCATGCATAGCTGCTTTTGTTTCTATTAGGGAAGCAAATGTAGCTTTAATTAATCAAAATCTTGACCTAGAAAAGGCAATTTCTAAAAGAAAATCTGAGTTTGAGTCTGTGTTAAAAGAAAAGGATGAAGAGATTTATAAGCTTAAATGTCAAATTACTGATGAAAAAGCTAAGGTAAAGGTCATTCTAGAAAATCACAAGAATCTCAAGGAAACACTTGCAGCTACCCAAGTTGATTGTGAACGATAGGTAACATCCTGCAAGGGATTTGAAATGCTTCTCAGTAAGCAAACTGCTTCAAATGTGAAGTTTGGGATTGGGTATAATCATACCATACCTCCCACAGATTTTACTCCTAAGTCAGAAGTACAATCTGAGGTTGAGAGTCATTCCCAAACCACATCATCAGGTGTTTCATCCTCTATTGAAAATTTAAAATCTGAGGATGAAGATAGTGTGAGTATCTCAGTTAATCAAATAACTGATGATCCTACTACTTCGGAACACTTGATCAAGAAGCAGCTGAGAATCTCAGGTGTTGTTCCACAAGGTACTCAAAGTACTGAAGGGCAAAACACAACACCTGAAGAGCATTTCAAATCAGAAGAAAATGAGCAATCCTTGACAACTGCTGAAGAATCTATCAGGATTTCAAGAAATACTGATAGCAAACCACTGAAGAAGAAATCTTCAGTTGTTGAAAATCCTTCAGTGCTTCCCAAAATTACTGAAAGGAAGAAAGTACTGAAGAACAAATCTTCAGTAGTTTCCTCAACTTCAGCAGTTGATCAAGAAAAGATGAAAACAAAACCATGTGAAATATGTGGTTTGTTCAATCATCTGACTGATGAGTGCTGGTATAGCAAGGGTTTAAAATTCAATAAAAAGAAAATCATTAAGCAGGAAATGCAGAAAATGAAAAACGAATTTCAAACCAAGTTTGTACCTCAATCATCTCATTCTGATAAACCTAAGCTTTCTCAAAATGCCACTAAGAAAGAAGGGGTTTTTCAAATAACAGCTGGAAATATTCCTCAGGGAATATTGAAAACTCAGACTAAGTCTGTGTCTTTTCAAAAGAAGGGTGTAGAGAATAACAAAAACAAATCATCCACAAGTACTGATGTGTCAACTGAGTTGAAAACTCTATCAACAAATCAGACACAACTTGTGATGATGATTCAACATCTATTGGGGAGAGTTAACCAATTGGATGTTTCTGTGTCTAAACCACTGAAAAGGATACCCAAGCAAAAATCCAAGGAATCCTTTTCAGCATCATCTACATCTTCAAAAGCTGTTAATCATGCACAACCTGTTAGTTTAACATCTGTTGATGAAAACAGACCCAAAACCAAAAAGGTTTGGGTCTCCAAAGCTAACTAATGTTTGTGTTAAATGCAGGGTTCTTCATCATGCCAAAGAAGCATCTGGTATGTGGACAGTGGAGGATCCATGCATATGACAGGGAGCAGCTCTCTTCTTCATGACTATTCCCAAAGGAAGAAGGGATTTGTTTCATTTGGAAATGATGCAAAAGGTTACATCATTGGGAAGGGTTTTGTCTCAAATGGGGAGATAAGATTTGATGATGTCAACCATGTGGAGAACCTCAAATACAACCTTTTGAGTGTCAGTCAAATGTGTGATAAAGGGCATGTTGCACTTTTCACAAGTCAAAACTGTCGGATTCTGTCTTCCACAGTTTTGCACAAGATTGACAAAATATTGGATGAGTATACTCTCCTGAAGGCCAACAGGATTGGTAGAGTATATGCTTTAGATCTATCAAAGAAAATAGATCTAAAAGGCCATCCATGTTTGTTCTCCAAAGCCTCTCCTTAAGAATCTGAACTATGGCATAGAAGGCTGGGTCATGTGAATTTCAAAAACATGAATCAGCTCATTCATCATGGATTAGTGAGAGGCTTACCATTGAAAGAGTTCAAGTGTGATGATACCTGTCCAGCTTGCTTGAAAGGAAAACAACACAAAGCTTCATTCCCTTCTATAGAAGAACCTAAGTCCACAGCATGCTTGCAATTACTACACATGGATCTCTTTGGTCCTGTGAGAGTAATGAGCATGGCAAAGAAAAAGTACTGTCTGGTAATTGTGGATGATTACTCTAGATATATGTATGGACTTTCTTCTTGCACTCCAAGGATGAAGCAGCTCAGAGTATTATCTATTTTGTGTTACATGTGGAGAAGCAGCATTCACTTCCTGTTAAGTGTGTGAGAAGTGATAATGGGACAGAGTTTAGAAATCACACTCTTGATGAATTCTATTTGTCTAAGGGAATCAAAAGACAATATAGTATTCAAAGAACTCCAGAGCAAAATGGAGTGGTGGAAAGAAAGAACAGGACCCTGATTGAAGCTGCAAGGACAATGTTGGCTGACTCTAGGTTGCCACTAACCTTTTGGGCTGAAGCTGTCAATACAGCTTGCTATGTTCAGAATAGAGTATTAGTGAATCAGAGGTTGATGAAGACTCCTTATGAGGTCTTACATCATTTGGCTCCTTTGATTTTATTCTTTAGAGCCTTTGGGTGTCCTTGTTATATTCTTAACACAAAAAGTATCCTTCAGAAGTTTGATTCCAAGGTGGATGCAGGGTATTTTGTTGGGTATTCATCTACTTGCAAAGCATACAGAGTGTTCAACTGCAGAACAAAGATTGTTGAAGAGACTTTGCATGTCAAGTTCAATGAATCACCAAAAGACAAGATTCCTCAAAACCCTGTTGAGATGTTTGACTTGGACATACTGCAATATGTTCCATATCAGCCTCCACCTGTTATGGTCTCTGAAGATCCATCATTTCCATCTGAAGATACAAATGCAAGTTGTAGTGATCATCTGCCTGGTTCTACTACACTTGATGTTCCTGTAGCCTCAGCAGCTCCATCCACAACAAATGCTGATGAAATCTCTGAAATCCTCTACTTCATTTGAACTGCCATCTCAGTCTAGGTTTCAAGAGTCTACATCAACATCTGCTGCTGCTGAATCTTCTACAAACACTTGCACATAGATATCATTGCTTATCAAGAATTGAAGAATCATCCTGTGTCCCAGATCATTGGTGACATAACTGCTGGTGTTTCAACAAGAAGTCAATTGTTCAATTTTTGTCTCTATGCTCTCTTCATCAGTCAGCAAGAGCCAAAGAATTATCATGTTGCTTTAAGGGACAATGGATGGGTTGAAGCCATGCAGCTTGAGCTTCTTCAATTTCAAAAACAACAAGTGTGGGAACTGGTTCCTCTACCCCCAGGTAAGAGTGCAATAGGCACTAAATGGGTGTTTAGGAATAAAACTGATGAAAAAGGTCAAATTGTCAAGAACAAGGCCAGACTGGTTGTACAGGGGTTCTCACAAGAAGAAGGTATTGATTATGATGAAACCTTTGCCCCTGTGGCCAGACTGGAGGCAATTCGTTTGTTTTTAGCTTATGCTGCTTTTCATAATCTTAAAGTTTTTCAAATGGATGTCAAAAGTGCATTTTTGTATGGTAAAATAAAAGAAGAAGTTTATGTATGTCAACCACCAGGTTTTGAAGATCATAAACACCCTGATTGGGTGTATAAGCTTGATAAGGCTCTTTATGAAGGATTTGATCTGCCCAAGATTCATATTAAATTGATGTGGCTAGTGTGATATGATCCAAGACGGGTCATACCCAATAACAAGCCAAACAAACACCGAAAGATAATTTATTTGTTGATAAGATCATACAAATAAGTAGTGACACCAATTTAGAAAATTGGATTTTCTAAATATTGCTTTTGTAAATGAACATTATTATGTGGATAATTGTTCATGAGATATTATTTGTTTTTCATTATTTAGTTTTACTAAATGATAACAAATAAAAGAGTGTTTAATTTATAAAGTTTAAAAATTAGTTTTCAACTTTATAAACAAAAGGTTAAAGTGTGTTAATTTATGTTTAAAAGTTTAAAAAGGATGGGACCTTTTTTGGTCTTATTTTGGCCGCCCAAAAGGGCCCTTGGGGTTCCTTTTGTTGTCTTGAAAATTGGTGTTTTAAAGATACTAACACACTCCAACAATCCATCATTCACTCTTACATGCAAAAGCTTTTTGAACTCTCCACATCTCTCTCTCTCTCTCACGGTTTTTGAAAGAAGAAAAGGAGCAGAATTTTTCAGCTTTCAAAAGGGGTTTTGGTGGCTGAAATTTGGTGTCAAGATTCCTAGCAATCAAAGGTGTTTGTACAAGCTTGGGGTATCACCTCTTGAGGGCTTCGACTTTGAAGTTTCAGCCAAGTTTTCATCTCCTTTCACCTCTCTAATCTCGAAATCCAGCAGCTACAAAGGTTGTAGTTTCATCATCTCATGTTTATCTTTTGTATGCACTTGTATAATGATCCATGGCATGGGGTTCTTTATTGAATGGTTTAATAATCATCTTATTAACATGTTTTAAAACATATATATTCCGCTCCGTTTTCATATAAACAAGATTATATGAGCTTTGATAAACTTGTTAAAACCCCTACAATGGCATCAAGAGCCACTTATACATATGCATACATGTATTTCCTCCCTAGTTCACGTTTTTGTGGTGCTTGACACCAAAAATCCGTGAGTTAGGGGCTGGATTTTGACCCCCTTTGGTGTTTTAAAGATGCTTCTTTATGCATATAAGGATCTTTAAAACTCTAGATTATTAGATGTTTATTTATATGTTCTTAACCCATTTGTTCTTGGTTTATGTTGGCCAAGAACATGGGCTATAAGGGGCTGCCAAAATCGATTATCTTGTGTATGTTTGATCATGTTGTTGTTGATTATGCATAACAAAGCCTAGACCATTTGGATTGGATGATTGGTTGTCATGATTATATTCATTTGGGCATGTATAAATTTAATTTTGTTTCAAGTCTTGTTTTGTATCTATTCATTCATATGGTTTGTAATAAATAGATTAGGAGTTTATCTTTACTAGAAAAATGTATTAGGATACATATTTTGTAAGGATGCTCAAGATCAAGACTTGAAGAAAAGATGGACAAAGAGGATGCTTGAAGATGGACAAAGTGGGAGTTCCTTTTGTCAACCATGTGTCATGTTCTTAACCCTTAGGACAAGACCTTTTGACACACTTGTTTTGGCTAAACAAGTGTGCTCAACTTAGTATGCTTTGTTATGCATATATGAATTGTTTGGTTATGCTTGGTTGAATGCTTATGATGTTGTTTTGTTTTGAATATTTGGATGTGATTAACAAACCATCAACTAGAACAAGCTATAACAAGAAATTGGTTCACAAATCATTAAGCAAAATAGAATGGTTCTATAAAAGGAGTTAATGGTTTGCAAAATAAAATGGGTTTTATTTAAAAGAACCAAATGGGTACCATATGGTTGAATGCATACAATCATATGGTACATGGTCTTTTCTAAAACAAGAATTGTGAAATTATAAATCCCTTTTGAAAACAAGTTAAACACCATCCTTTTACACAACACTTAGGTTACTTGCAAACTCTTAGTGGGATAAAGGTCACCTAACCACTTTGAGGGAACTTGTAACTTGAGGTGAGAATGCCATGTTTGTGGGATAAAGGTCACCTAACCACTTATGTAGTAAACTCACACGTGTGTGTAAGTAGGACGACTTGATTTATAAAATATATTGAATGGATCACCTAAAATGTGTTTTATAAAAGGTGTTGATGGGGTAAACATGCCGTTATAAACATAAGATGTTCAAACGATCCCATACCTCTAGAAGTTGCAATGGGTTGCAATTGTCATTTATGACTACCTTGTTTATTTAAATAATGGGATAAAGGTCACCTAACCAATATTTAAATATAACGTTGGATTCTAAAATTTTTTTTATTAATAGTCTATGAGACGTAAAGGGTATTAATAAATGAATATATAATTATATCAACGATTACTAAAATGGAACTTTGTAAAATCTTGTAGATGGCCGACAACAACAACGCTAATAACGATGTACCAAACCAAAACCACCAATCTCTTAGGGCGATCCTTCAAAGGGATCGTCTAACACCTAACAACTTCATGGATTGGTACCGCAACTTGAGAATTGTTCTCAAGCAAGAAAAGCGGGCCTACATTCTTGATGATCCCATCCCCGATGAACCTAATGAGGAGGATGTGGAGGCCTATAATGATTGGGTTAGATATACGGAAGACTCCATCCAAGTCTCTTGCTTAATGTTAGCAAGTATGACACCCGAACTCCAAAAGGAGTATGAGCTCCATGGAGCCTATGACATGATCACTCAGTTGCGGGAAACGTTCCAGCAACAAGCTAGAGTGGAGCGCTTCGAAACGGTTCGAGCGCTTCATGCATGTCGGATGGAGGAATCCCAATCAGTTTCATCTTATGTTCTTAAGATGAAAAGCCACATCGACCGCCTTCAAAGGCTAAATTGTCCTGTCTCAAAGGAGTTGGCCACGGATTTGATCCTTAATGGCCTAACAAAAAGGTTTGAGGCATTCGTCATGAATTACAACATGAACGGATGGGACAAGAGCATAAATAAACTTCATTCGATGCTCAAATCAGCTGAGGCGGGAATGGGTAAAATGGTTTTACCCGTTCTCACCATTAATGAAGGTGGGAGAAGGAAGAGGTCTCTACCCCCTCCTAAGGCAAATGTTGCCAAAGGAAAGGGGCACGTTGGAGGAAAGGGGAAGATGGTTGTTAGGGCGGAACCTCCGAAGCCCAAGGAGAAGAAGCAAAAGGTTGCTGTAAACGACCCATGCTTCAAATATGGAGATAGGGCATTGGATGAGAAATTGTCCAGTCTATCTCAAAGAGTTGAGAGAAAAGAGGGATGCCGGGCAAACCTCAGGTATAATTTACATGATACATGTTGAGCTAAATGTTATTCTTCTAACACATGGGTATTAGATACCGGATGTGGACTCACATTTGCAATTTATTGCAGGGGTTCAAAAGAAATGAGCGTTATGCAAAAGGGGAAATAAGTCTATTCATGGGCAATGGTGCAAAGGTTCACGTTGAAGCCCAAGGAGACTACATTTTGAAGCTTCCAAGTGGTTTGGAAGTCATTTTATATAATGTATTATATGGGGCTCCTAGTTTGACTAGGAACATAATTTCTGTTTCCCGTTTAAGACAATATGATTATGATTTCAAGTTTGTTGACAATGATATTCATGTTTCTTTAAATCATGTATTTTATTTTAAGGTTATACCTTGTAATGGTATTTATGAATTGGTTCATGAAAACGTAACATATGATAGCTCAATATACCAAGCAACCACCAAAAGACTCAAATTAGATTTGAATGATACCTACCTTTGGCATTGCCGTCTTGGTCATATAAACAAGAAACGTATACAAACACTTCAAAAGAATGGTCTTTAAAAAACAAATGAATGTGATTCATTTGATGTATGTGAATCTTGTTTACAAGGTAAAATGACTAAGACACCTTTAGTGGAACTAACGAAAGGGCAAAAGATTTATTAGGTATCATACATTCGGATGTATGTGGTCCTTTTAAGCCAATGACTAGGAATGGTGAAAGATACTTCATTACCTTTACCGACGATTATAGTCGCTATGGGTATGTGTACTTATTAAGGCACAAAGATGAAGCTTTTGAAATGTTCAAAATCTTCAAGAATGAAGTAGAAAATCAACTCAACAAGTCAATTAAAATTCTCCGCACCGATAGAGGTGGCGAATACCTAAGTGATGTTTTTCAAGATCATCTTAGGAGTTGTGGGATTGTCTCACAACTCACTCCACCTGGAACACCACAACATAATGGTGTGTCTGAGAGGAGGAATCGAACCTTATTGGATATGGTTCGATCTATGATGGCTAGAAGCACATTACCTCTATCATTTTGGGGTTTCGCTTTGCTCTCCGCGGCCCGTATTCTGAATATGGCCCCAACCAAAAAGGTGGAAAAGACACCTTTTGAGATATGGCATGGAAGAGTTCCATCCCTATCGTACTTAAGGGTCTGGGGTTGTGAGGCTTATGTTAAGACTCCCACCCCAAACAAATTAGATGTCCGATCCACCAAGTGTATCTTTGTTGGATATCCTAGAGATTCTATGGGATATTATTTCTATGATCCACTGGAACAAAAAGTGTTTGTTGCCAGAAAGGGTGAGTTCTTAGAAACAAAGTTCCTTATGGAAGGAACTAGCAGTAGAACAGTGGATCTTGAGGAGGATCAAGAAACACAGCCCGATGCACGTTTGGTTGAAACTAGCACTCAACGTGAGGATGTTGAGGATGATCAAGCGGTTGATCAATACACACAAAACGTTCGCAGAAGTGGTAGAACTAGTAATCCACCTGAAAGATACGGATTTTTCATGGATGGATGCTATGTGGTGGATTCAGATGAACCAACCACATATCATGATGCAGTGTCCAATTTGGATTGTGACAAATGGCTTGAGGCCATGAACGTTGAGATGCAATCCATGTATGACAATCAAGTTTGGGAACTTGTTGTGCCACCTCTTAATTCCAAAGTAGTTGGAAGTAAGTGGGTTTTCAAGAAGAAAACCGATATGCATGGAAACTTGGATACTTACAAAGCTAGACTTGTAGCAAAGGGTTTCACTCAAACTCAAGGGGTTGATTATGATGAAACCTTCTCACCTGTTGCAATGCTTAAGTCTATAAGGATATTGTTTGCCATAGCAGCTCATTATGATTATGAGATTTGGCAAATGGATGTCAAAACCGCTTTCCTAAATGGATATCTTGAGGAAGATGTCTATATGGTTCAGCCTGAAGGTTTTGTCGATCCAAAATATCCTAATAAAGTATGCAAGTTAATGAAATCAATCTATGGATTGAAACAAGCATCAAGAAGTTGGAATCACCGTTTTGATGATGAAGTAAAGAAATTTGGCTTCATCAAAAACGCTGATGAGGCTTGCGTGTATAAGAAGGCTAGTGGGAGCACAATAACCTTCCTAGTATTGTATGTTGATGACATACTACTGTTTGGAAACGACATTCCAACCATGATATGCAATCCCATATGCATCTGCTATAGGATCCATCATGTATGCAATGATATGCACTAGACCAGACGTGTCCTGCGCTTTAAGCTTGACAAGTAGATACCAGCAAAATCCTGGTGATAGTCATTGGATGGCTGTCAAGAACATTCTGAAGTACCTAAGGAGGACTAAGGACATGTTCTTGATCTACGGGTCTGGTGAAGAGGAACTCGTTGTAAAAGGTTACACGGATGCGAGTTTCCAAACCGATCGAGATGATTCACGATCTCAATCGGGGTACATCTTTATTCTGATGGGGGAGCTGTTTCTTGGAAAAGCTCAAAGCAAGAAGTCGTAGCGTTGTCCACTACAGAGTCAGAATACGTCGCCGCTTCAATGGCAGCACAGGAAGCTGCATGGCTGAGGAAATTCATAGCCGATCTAGGGGTAGTCCCTTCCATTCAGGATCCCCTAGAGATCTTTTGTGACAACGAGGGTGCGATTGCTCAAATCAAGGAACCTCGTGCTCATCAAAAGACTTGGCACATTGAACGGAGATTCAACTACATAAGGGATGAAGTTGAAAAAGGAAAGATATGTATTCGCAAAGTCCACACTGATAAAAACGTTGCGGATCCACTCACAAAGCTCCTTGAAAAGGCAAAGCATGAAGGTCATGTTTGTGCCATGGGACTTAGATATTCAAGTGACTGGGTTTGATGTTGTATTTTGTATTTGGATATTGGAACTAATGTTATTTGACTTAATTATATGGTTATAATTTCATTTTCTTCTATTTTAGCATGTTTAAATCCGTGAATAAATGAATTATTCTCAACGTCCGTAGTCGATCATACTTGTGGGAACAACTATGAATGTAAGACTATAATGAACTTGGATTGGTTGATATTCATAAGGTATGAATATAGAGCAAGAGGTTGCTACCAAGGTTCATTGATATCTATGGGATATAGATATTGGACTGACCCGCTCTCAATTATTTTGCATGGAATCTTTCTGATTAGTCATAAGAGATTTTGAGTAAAGGCGAATATCATTGTATCCTCAGACCTGAGATACATATTGGGTCTTGATATTCACCAAGTATTGTACTTTGATTTAGTCCTTTGCTGTTCTGAAAAGGCAGTACATAAGGCTGAGTTCAGGTATGACATGAGGTGATTGTGAGAGACGTATGTAGTCAAGATGGAATTTGTTCCTCTTATTCGTTGAGAGTTAGATGTCTAAGGCCTGTTAAAGTTAAATCATCAGAGAATGACAATTCTGTGTCTCTTGGATTTAACATGGCATCTGCAACAAAAGGATAATGATTAATTCACCTAAAACATATTCAAGTAAGGTACTTGAAAAGGATGATGTTATTGAATGGCACTTAGTCATATACATTAGGGGTAGCAAACCGTTGCTAGGCGTTATTTGCTGCTTGCATCAATCTTCTATAAATCTTGTGCAAGTGGGAGATTGAAGGATTTGATCTGCCCAAGATTCATATTAATTGATGTGGCTAGTGTGATATGATCCAAGACGGGTCATACCCAATAACAAGCCAAACAAACACCGAAAGATAATTATTTGTTGATAAGATCATACAAATAAGTAGTGACACCAATTTAGAAAATTGGATTTTCTAAATATTGCTTTTGTAAATGAACATATTATGTGGATAATTGTTCATGAGATATTATTTGTTTTTCATTATTTAGTTTTACTAAATGATAACAATAAAAGAGTGTTTAATTATAAAGTTTAAAAATTATTTTTCAACTTTTAAACAAAGGTTAAAGTGTGTTAATTTATGTTTAAAAGTTTAAAAAGGATGGGACCTTTTTTGGTCTTATTTTGGCCGCCCAAAAGGGCCCTTGGGGTTCCTTTTGTTGTCTTGAAAATTGGTGTTTTAAAGATACTAACACACTCCAACAATCCATCATTCACTCTTACATGCAAAAGCTTTTGAACTCTCCATATCTCTCTCTCTCTCACGGTTTTTGAAAGAAGAAAAGGAGCAGAATTTTTCAGCTTTCAAAAGGGGTTTTGGTGGCTGAAATTTGGTGTCAAGATTCCTAGCAATCAAAGGTGTTTGTACAAGCTTGGGGTATCACCTCTTGAGGGCTTCGACTTTGAAGTTTCAGCCAAGTTTTCATCTCCTTTCACCTCTCTAATCTCGAAATCCAGCAGCTACAAAGGTTGTAGTTTCATCATCTCATGTTTATCTTTTGTATGCACTTGTATAATGATCCATGGCATGGGGTTCTTTATTAAATGGTTTAATAATCATCTTATTAACATGTTTTAAAACATATATATTCCGCTGCGTTTTCATATAAACAAGATTATATGAGCTTTGATAAACTTGTTAAAACCCCTACACTTTATGGGTTGAAACAAGCACCCAGAGCCTGGTATGAAACATTATCTAATTTTCTTCTTCAAAATAATTTTACTAGAGGCTCCATAGATAAAACTTTGTTTATAAAGAAAGCTGGCATGCATAAGCTCCTTGTTCAAATTTATGTTGATGATATTATTTTTGCATCATCTGATCCCCAGTTGTGTGCTGCATTCACAAAATTGATGCAACAAAAGTTTGAAATGAGTTCTATGGGAGAATTACAGTTCTTTCTGGGTTTACAAATCAAACAACTGACTGATGGAATTTTCATTCATCAGTCAAAATACACAAAAGATTTGTTAACCAAGTTTGATTTACAAAACTGTAAATCCTGTTCTACTCCCATGTGCAGCAACACACAACTGGATGCTGATCAAAAAGGTAAAGCAGTCGATGAAACTCTTTACAGATGTATGATTGGTTCCTTGATGTACCTAACAGCTTCTAGACCAGATATTATGTTTGCAACTTGTGTCTGTGCTAGATTTCAGGCGGCTCCTAAGGATTCCCATATGATTGCAGTCAAGAGGATCTTTAGATATTTGCAGGGAACTAAATCACTAGGACTATGGTATTCCACTGGGCACTCTTGTAAATTGGTTGCTTTTTCTGATAGTGACTATGCAGGGTGTAAGTTAACCAGAAAATCAACTTCTGGTGGATGCCAATTTCTAGGCAACTGTTTGGTCTCTTGGCATAGTAAGAAACAAACATCAGTTGCTACATCAACAGATGAAGGAGAGTACATTGCAGCTGCAAGCTGTACATCTCAGGTACTTTGGCTTCAAAATCAGTTATTGGATTATGACATTACTGAGACTAAGACTCCATTATTAATGGATAGTTCTTCAGCTCTTTGTATTGTTAAGAATCCTGTCCAGCATTCTAGGACCAAACATATTGAGATCAGACATCATTTCATTAGGGATTGCTATGAAAAAGGTCTGATTGATCCAAAGTTTGTGCCTAGTGCTTATGAGCTTGCAGATATATTTACTAAGCCTTTGGATAGTGCAACATTTCATAATCTTGTACTCAGGCTTGGTATGCTGCAGCTAGAATAATTTGACAACTACTGATGCTCTTAGTTCACAAATACTGATGAGCAGTAGTACTCTTTTGTCAAAAATAATTGCTGATAAGTCATTTTATCTTCAGTAGTTTTAAAACTACTGAAGACTTAATTACTTAAAAGTACTGAAGTATCTTATTAGTTCAAAAATACTGATGTAGTTGTAATAAATAAGTACTGATGACCGATGAAACATCTGAAAATCAGATGATCTGATGAGTAAGTGTCAAGGTCATTGAAACAGCTGAACTTTGTGAATTGACGACAACTACTGTTTCATTTTCAAACAACTGAAGCCAAAACCAAGTCTTCAGTAGTTTTCCAACTACTGATGACCAACACCAAGTCTTCAGTTGTTTACAACATCTGAAAGTTAAAACCATGTCTTCAGTTGTTTTCTAACATCTGATGACCAACACCAACACTTTCAGTTGTTTTACCTCAGCCGTTTCATAACCTATATATATCTAACCCTAACTTCAACCTTTTCATAACCCACTTCCCAAACGTTCATCTTCCATTAATGGCGACCATGCAAATCAAACCTCGACACAACTGTGTTGCCCATCTTACCAAATCACCATTCTGGAACAAGTTTGATGCTGCTATCGACTTGATGATCGATTCCCAATACCGCACAGCCTTTCTCCTCAATCCAACCATTTACCCTGATACCCTGTGCCAGTTCTGGACGAACGTTACCGTTCATACTGATGAGAATGATGCCACCATCACTCTCCAGTCTTTTGTTAACCAGAAACGGGTGATCATCACTCCTGAGATCATTCGTCAAACCCTAGACCTAAATGATGCCACCTATCCCACCAAGTACCCAAAAGGCACCATTGATCTTTCTTTTGCCAATCATGGTTATGAAGGTGACCTAAGTGCTACTACCATACTGAAGAAGCACTTCCATGATGCTGAGCGACTCATATTCCACATGATCAATGTCTGCCTGGCTCCTAAAACATCTTCTTGGGATCAAATGTCATCCAGATGGCAACAGGTATTATACTCTATCCTTGAGCATCAAAATCTAAATTTTTCTGATATTCTCTTTTTGGAACTAAAAGATTTGGCATTGAAACCTGTGGCAAATAGATGGATATTATATCCAAGGTTTCTTATGGCAATCATTTTAAACCAATTAACATCTGATGGCCTTGTTGGCCTTGGAGTCCCTGCTCTGTTGGTTCTACCAGAGGTATACTCCAGGCACAACTCAAACCCACAACTCAAACAGGCTGCCAAACTGCTCAAACCCAAGCAGAAGGAACCCACAGCCTCCACCTCCAAATCTAAAGTCCCCTCCAAACCCAAACCAAAGAAAACCAAAAAGGCTTCTCAGGGAGTTGAGTCCCCTGATGATGCCCCTGCAACACAAACGCAGGATGTAACTACAAGTCTTAATCCCCTTGTAGTCTCAATGACTCCACCAGCTGAAACCGCTCAGGTATCCTCTCAACAGGGTCCTGATGCAACCAATATAGGGGAAACCACATTGCTGGAATCTATCTCACTTGAGAAGATTACCATTGAAGAGCACCAATCTCCCCAGGTGCAAACCTTTTCACCACCATCTCCCACTGATACCGCCCCTACAAGCCCAACTGCAGTCATTGCACAAGTGCTGACTCAACTACATTCCTCTACCCCTCCCCAGATACCTGTTACTACAGGGAAAACCTCAACAACTGAGGGAGAGGATCAAAATGTAGTTGATATCCAACAGCATAGGGATTCTCAAGTTCAGTCACCCAGTGTAAATGTGGAGACTAGAACATCTGGTGAGGCTACCTCCTCTCCTGCTTCAGCACATGAACAGGATGAAGCTGGTATCATCTCTAAGACCTCACCAGAGGCAACTGTCAATGAAGGACTTGCTCCCGAGACAGGAAGTCCCCAGTTCCAAGACAAAGGGGCACATGTGATTACTGATTTACACTCAGCACATGTTCATTCTGATTCACTCAGGAGGTCAGGTGATTCAGTTTATACTGATGATGACCTGGGCTTTTTCTTTGAAGTCTTAGCCCAAAACACTATTCTTAAGGCTGAGGTTTGTAGATTGAAAGATCTGCTTCCCATCCTGCCTCAGGAATCAAGACCATCTGCCCCAATAAACCCACAGATGGCAGCTTCTGTTGAAGCTTCCCTAAACACTGAGCCACTCAACTCAACCAAACCACCAGCCTCAGGTTCAGGCACCATTTCTCAGGGAGAGAACCCCTCTGAGCAAATGGTTGCTGCATTCAAATCTTCCTTACCTCTCATCACACCCATCATCACATCTATTGTTCATAAAACCATTGATGAGATGCTCTCCTCAGATATTACCTCACTTGTGACTGATGCTGTGTCCAAGCACCTTTCTGACATTCAAACCCCTGAACCCAATGCAACCAAAAAGGGGGAGTTTAAGTCAGCAAAGGATGATAAAAGGAAAAGAGCTGAAGAGGAAGAAGATAAGGAAGAGAAAAAGGCAAAGAGATCATCACCTACAAAAGAAAGAAAAGTATTGGTGATAAAACTGAAGATGAGAAGAGACTAGATGAGATGATCAAAGAAGCTGATGACCAACACAGCAGATCCATGGACAGGATCATTGATCAGCTCTTCAGGCAAGGTTTTGACACTGCTAAACTTTACTCAGAGATCAGGAGACTTGAGATTCAAGAAATTGAAGATCGATGGGCAAGTTGTAATGAAGAAGAAAGGGAGAGACTAGAGGCTATGATTAGATTTCTGTCTAAACATCTGGGAAGACCTATCATAGAGATTAAATCATGGTCCAGAGATAGCATCTTGGAAATAACTACCAAGATATGCTCATCTGAAAGCTTCAACAAAGGCCTAATCATTGAAGCTCTGGATGAAGCTGGTGCTGGGAAGAGAACTGATATGGCCAAGTTGTCAAAAGCCACCCTCACCAACAAAATGATAGAGCAGCCCTTCAAATCCCCCTTACCTAAACAATCCTCCAAGCAAACCTCACAATCAAACTGCCTACATCTAAACCTTCAAAACAACCAACTTCACAACCATCTAACCCAATTCCTTCACCCAAGAAACCTATCCAAGAGTCCACCAGTGAAGCACAAAAAAGAAAAAGAAGGTTGTTGAGGATGGAAGAAGAAGAAGAGGAGGATGAAGAAGACAATCTGCCAATATCTGCTGTTCTTGAGAAGAAGAAATTGAAGCCTAGGAGTCAATCACAACCAATAACTCTTGAAACTCAAAGGCTGACAGTTAAAGTCAAAATTGAAGAAGAAGAACAGCAGAAACAGCATGATGAGCAGTTTCTCAAGATGGTTGACAAGGACTTCCCTCAGTCCTCATCTATTCAAGCCATGAAGATTCAAGCTCAAAGGCTGTACACTCTCAGGCATACTTTTCAACATCAAAAGGAGAGAGTGCGGATTTGGCCAGATCCCAGGGTAAGTTCTAGAATTCACAAGAAAATTTTACCAAGTAGATATCATGGCCAAGTAAGAAAGACTTTGAATGCTGCAATCATGCTGGCCATGGTAGTCTCACCCTGGGAAATCATTGAAGAATTCAAGAGAGCTCACACATCCAAATCAACCCCTATGTCTATTCTTGAGAACATAATGATCAAGAAGGGGTTGCTGTACAAAAGACTTGAAGATCTTCAGAAGAGTGAACTCCAGTTGTTACTTGAAGGCTCTCATCCAGATGAATTCGCATATAGAGAGATAACAACTGTTGAGCTGAAGAATGGGAAGACAGTAAGGTACCTGTCTGAGTATTATGGGCCTGAGTTCTTCTTTGAGGGAGAAGCAGAAGAACTCACTAAGGAGGAACAAGTTGTTCTCCTTGAGGCCTATGCAAGGGAGTCTTTCAGACTCGTAAATGGAAAATAGGTTTCATGGTTGGGACAAGACTCTGTGTCCAATTTCCCCAAGATAGAGTTCTCTTCCATACTTAGCCAATCAAATGATTAGAAACCTTTTCCTGGCCTGTGCTTATTTGTTTACCTCTGAAGCTGATCAAGAGAGTATTTTTGCTAAAGAATAAGTGGGATCTTCAATAAGTTAGAGGTTTTGGCTGCATTGGTTCAGGGGGAGTTTGTTGGACCAAAAGAACCAATGAGCCTGATCAGAAAAACCTCTAAGTCCCACAGATATTACAACTGCTGAAGATAGTTACATCAGCTGAAGACATCAGCTGATTACAAAGGTCTGAAGACAAAGTCTGAAAACAAAGGTCTGAAGACAAAGTCTGAAAGCAAAGAACTGAAGACAAAGTCTGAAGATGAAGTGCTGAAGACAAAGACTGAAGACCAGAGTGATCAGCAGTTGTCACAACAGCTGAAGTTGTTAACTTCAGTAGTTGTGATGGTTTTACTTTTCAGTACTTGTAATTTTATATTTCAGTAGTTTATTATTTCAGTAGTTATTAGTCAGTAGTTTATGTAATTGTACTTAGCATTTACTGAGATGTAATCAGTTGTTGAGAACATCTCAGTAGTTTGCTTATTTTAGTTGGTTTTTATAATTCTGTTAGATGTCACTGTCAAGTGACATCAGCAGACGTCACATTCCTCTATATAAGGGATGTTGACCTAGCTGTATTTCCAACCTAAGCATTACGCGTGAATGAAATCTTTCTTAACAGAAATATTTTCTCTCTATAATTGTGATTGATTGTCTTGCTTATTCATTAACTTTCTTGCTTGAATTCGATTTCAATCTGTGATATTCCGCTGCATAATTCTAACCTAATTGATCCGATCCTATCAGTTGAGTATATGGGGGCCTGCACAGACTCAATAGCCTGAGCAGGGGTTCGTTTGGATTTTCTTTGGTAGGTGAGGGTGATTTCTGGTCTTTTTAGAGGTAAGGATAAAAGAGGTGTGGGTTCAACACTAGCTTGTGTTGCTAGGTTGTCACCTTGAGCAATAAGCTCTAACATTTTTGGGACTAGGGCTGTTTCTACCCCTGAGAAGCCTACAGTTGGCTTCTTCATTATTTTAAAGATGCCGGGCTTCATCTGTCCCAATTTAAGAATATTACTTGTTTCCCTCAACTGTGAGCCCAGTTCACAGTTGAGAATGTGTTGAACATATCTAGGAAACATGTAATACTCTAAGGAGTCTAAGTTTGCAAGTAAATTAGTATAAACAAATTGTGAATACCTGAACTTGACCCCCTGAACCATCCCATGAACTATAAAGGAGAGATCTTCAGGAATCTGGTCCCATCCACCATGCTTGTTTGATAAGCTGTGGATGACCACATGGAGCAGGTATTTCCACTGGGATGAGACCTTCCCTTTCCTGAAGGTCTTTACAGAGAAATCTCCCTCATAGCCCATCTGCTCAAAGGAATGATTAACAGCTTCCTTTGGGAAGGACACCTCACCTTCTTCATCATCCAGCTGCAAATGTTGGTTAATGATGGCCGGAGTGATGAAGATTGTCCTCCCTTGCACTGTGGCAGACAGTGCCTTCTCCCCATCCATGATGACCTCTTGGCAGGTCTTCCAGAATTCAAGCAAGTGATCCTCATATAGAGTAGGATCAATGGTCAGGGAGGTGAAATAGTTTGACAGAGTCAAGAATTGGGAATCTCTGAGAAACTTGCATCTTTCTCAGAGCTTAACAGAGCAACTTGATTATGTTGCCTGTGAAGTTGCATGGAGAAATCTGGGTTGTTTCTGCTGTTAAGGTTGGCCATTTCAGAAGCTTAAGGGTGAAGAAAGGTAGAAAGCAAAGGCGGTTTAGAGAATTAGGTTAGAGGAATAGTAAATTGAGGAAGATAGTGGGAAAGAGGGGGAACCGTTGGGTATTTATGTGAAAAGGGATTTGAACCAAAGTTAATAAAAGAGGATAAACTTTGAAATCCGGAAGTCGGTCCCACCTCTGAAAAGGTAGTTTACTTTTGCTCAAAAAGTAGTTTTCTTGGAATTCGAAAAGCTTCCGAAGGTAATTTGTCTTCGGAAGTTTTGATTGAAAAAGCTTCCGAAGCTAAAATGGCTTCGGAAGATTTTCCAGAGAGTCTTGAAATTTATGCTTCGGAAGAGAAATAAACCCTTGGATGCTTTGTATAGAATAAACAAAGCTTCCGAAGGTTAATTTTGCTTCGGAAGGAAAAGGTCCTTAAAAATGAATAAGTGTCTGAGATAAGAATTTTAAGCTTCGGAAGATGAATTTAGACTTCTTCCGAAGGTAAAATCTCTTAGACAGTTATTATTTTGAAGACATGTTTTGCTTCCGAAGATAATATTTTATCTTCCGAAGTATCAGAAAATTTTCAAAAATCTAAGGAAAGTCTTCAAAAAGAATTTTACATCCAAAGAAAACATGAGCTTATGAAAGTGATGAACTAGACAACTTAGGACACACATATTTTAAGAAGAAATAATTAGAATTAGTTTTAAGAAAAAGTCTACTCAAAGTTAATCATCCCAATAGCTGATATTAGATACTTAAATCTCTGTTCATCAAAAGCTTTTGTGAACAGATCAGCATATTGTTCATCTGTATGAACTTTGAGTAGTTTAATTAATCCCTTTTCAAAGTTATCTCTTATTAAATGATACCTGATGTTGATGTGTTTGGTCCTTGAGTGCTGCACAGGGTTCTCAGTGATAGAGATAGCACTATTGTTGTCTATGTGGATAGGAGTCTCTTTGAAGTTAAATCCATAGTCCAGCATCTGATTTTGAATCCAAAGCACTTGAGCACAGCAGCTTGCAGCAGCAATGTATTCAGCCTCAGCAGTTGATGCAGACACACATGATTGTTTCTTGCATTGCCATGAGACAACCCTTCCACCAAGGAATTGACATCCCCCAGATGTAGACTTTGCAGTCATGTTGCAACCACCATAATCACTATCTGTAGGCATACAGATTGAAACTAGGATTCTTTGGATACCATAGACCAAGTGTTGAAGCACCTTTGAGGTATCTTAGAATCCTTTTCACAGTGATTAAGTGAGACATCTTAGGGTTGGCTTGATATCTTGCACAAATACATGTAGCAAACATGATATCAGGCCTGCTAGCTGTAAGATACATAAGAGACCCAATCATAGCCCTGTATAAGTGTTCATCTACACACTCCCCCTCAAGATCTGGACCAAGGGAGTGGTTTCTGGCTATGGATGTCTTAGCAATCTTACAATCAGTCATGTTGAACCTCTTGAGTATGTCTTGAACATACTTTGACTAACTTATGAAGATGCCATCTTCAACCTGCTTCACTTGAATTCCCAGAAAGAAATTGAGTTCTCCCATTGAACTCATTTCAAATCTGTCTTTCATCAGCTTCTCAAAGTCTTTGCAGAGCTTTGGATTAGTTGAACCAAAGATGATGTCATCTACATATACTTGAACCAGCAATAAGTCATTTCCCTGTCCTTTGATGAAAAGAGTTCCATCTATAGTACCTCTCTTGTATCCATGTTTACAAAGATACTAAGATAGTGTCTCATACCACTTTCTGGGTGCCTGATGCAGCCCATAAAGAGCTTTGTCAAGCTTGCAGACATAATCAGGATGATCAGGGTCTACAAAACCAGGTGGCTATTTGACATAAACCTCTTCATCAATCACTCCATATAAGAAAGCACACTTTACATCAAGTTGATAGACCTTGAAGTTCTTGGATGCAGCAAATGCCAGGAATATCCTAACAGCTTCTAGTCTTGCTACAGGAGCAAAGACATCAGTGTAGTCAATCCCTTCTTCTTGTGTGTATCCTTGAACAACTAGTCTTGCCTTGTTCTTGATGATGATTCCTCTATCATCCTTCTTATTCCTAAAACCCATTTGGTTCCAATGGTAGTCTTCCCATGAGGAAGAGGACAAAGGTTCCAAACTTTCTGCCTTTTGAATTGAAGCAGCTCTTGTTGCATAGCTTCAACCCAACTTCCATCCTTTAGAGCTTCATCAACTTTCTTGGGCTCTATCTGAGATAAGAAACAAGAGTGAAGACAAACATTTGCTTCATGGGTTTGTCCTCTTGTTCTTACCCCTGTGACAACATCTCCAATGATGTTTGTGGTGGGGTGAGACTTGTGGATCCTTAGCTGAGGGATCACAGCAAGTTGCTGAGAAAGATCCAAATTTGAGAAATTTAGATCTGGTCTGTAAGATTCACCCTCCACATTATCACACTTATCAAGATTAACTTGATCCAATGAGTGTGTGACATGACATCATGATGTTGTCATCTATGGTGTGGTTATTAGCATCAAGAAAATCCTGATCACCATCACCATTGTTGTCTTCTACAATTGAGGTGTCTTTATCTGGTTGAGAAGCCTCTGAGCTGGAATTTGAAGGCATACCAGATGTCAGCTGAATTTGTCATTGTTGTGCTGATAGAAACCTCATTTGCTGAAGTAGTTCCAACTGGAGCTGAAGATGTATGAGTTGAAGGTCTTCCTAGCTCAAATCTTGGATCAGGATCACCTATATTTAATTTTCTGCAGATCCTGAAACATGCTCACAAGATTTGTTTAAAACAGTTGGTAACTAAATCAAGATCAAACAGCCAATCCGGACCAGAACCAGCCACACAGGGTGTGTGCTCATTGAAAGTCACATTGGCTGACTCCTCAACAATTCTAGTTCTGAGATTGTATACTCTATAAGCTTTAGCTTGAGAAGAGTATCCAATGAAATGTCCATCATCTGATTTCTCAGCAAACTTGGCAATTTGATCTTTGGTATTCAAGATGGTGCAGGGACATCCAAATGACCTGAGAAAACCAATGAAAGGTTTCCTCTTGTGCCAAAGTTCATAAGGAGTCTTACCATGTGTCTTAACTACTAAAACTCTGTTTTGCACATAGCAAGCAGTATTAACTGCCTCTGCCCAGAAGGTGATAGGCAGTTTAGAGTCAGACAACATAGTTCTTGCAGCTTCAATAAGTGTCCTGTTTCTCCTCTCAGCAACTCCGTTTTGCTGAGGAGTCCTGGGAGCACTATATTGTCTTGTAATACCTTTTCATCACAAAATGTATCAAGGATTTGGTTCTTGAATTCAGTTCCTTGATCACATCTTATGGTTTTGACCTTGTGATCACATTGATTCTCAACTTTTAAGATGAAATTCTTCAGAATCTCAGGGGTTTCATCCTTAGTTCTAAGGAAGAAGACCCAAGTGAATCTTGTAAAATCATCTGTGATCACCAAACAGTAAGAGGTCCTTCCTAAACTCATTACACTGGTGGGGCCAAAGAGATCCATATGTAACAAGTGTAGGGGAGTAGTGATGGAGTTCTTTTCCTTAGGCTTGTGAGATACCTTGTGTTGCTTCCCTTTCAGGCATGCAACACAATGATCATCACTTGTAAACTCTTTCTTTGGCATTCCAGTTACCAGATCATGTTTAATTAATTTATTCATGTTCTTAAAGTTTACATGGCACATTCTTTTATGCCATAGGAAAGACTCATCACTATTTGCTTTAGATAGAAAGCATGAAACTTCTCCAGAGGGAGATGTTTCTTGCAAATCCATCTTGTACATGTTCCCTTTCCTGGGGGCTCTGAGCAGGATATGCTCATGAGGAATGACCACTCCAGGTTTGAGAACAATGCACTCATGCTCAGTAAAGAGCATGTTATGACTCTGATCACAAAATTGGGATACACTCAGAAATTGTACCCAAGCTCCTTAACAAAGTTTACCTTCTCAATGCTGAGCTTACCATTTGTGACCTTGCCCCTTCCAGAAATGTAACCACCTTCATCTCCTCCAAAAGCAACTGGTCCTCCATCAATTCTCTCAAAATTATGGAGTAGAGACCTATTGCCTGTCATGTGCCTGGAACAGCCACTGTCAATTATCCAGACATTCCTGTTTGTCTTGAGCTGTTCCTGCACAAAGAAAATGATTAGTTACATTTGGAAACCCAAGCCTTACTTGTCTTGGGCTCACTAAGTGTAATAGAAGGTAATGCAACAGTAATAGATCCTATGGTTGTACTATGGGGATCTTCAGCTGTTGTTGATGGAGAAACTTCAGTCATTTGGTCTTTCTTAGACTTCCACACCACCTTTGGAGTCTTGGACTTGACCTTCAAAACCTTAGAAGCTTTTGGACTTCACAAGTTTTGATGACTGAACCTTCGAAGAGTCTACAGTCACTGCAGCAGACTTCAGTGCTTCGGAAGAACTCCTTTCTTCCGAGACCAATTTTGCTTCCGAAGGTAATTTTCCATTTACCTTCTTCTTTGATTTGGAGCTTCCGAAGGAAACAGACTTTCCTTCCGAAGCTTGAGACTTCTTGAGACTCTTTGAAGTCTTTATATTGGTCATGTGGATAGTACTTTTAGGATTGTATGGGCAATCCTTAGCAATGTGAGAAGTACTTTCACACATGACACACAACATTTTCTTCTTCAAACAAGTCTCCTTTGAGAGCAAGACTGGCTTTGGTCACATCCCTTCTCCACCTTCATCTTGGTAGATGCTGAGACAGTTCTTTTGGGCTGTGAACTGTTCTTGGAGTTTGATGGTCCAGGCTGTGCAGCAGTGGTACACAGCAGCTCAGTCTTCTTCTTTGCACTGAGATGATTTGAACAAGAACCAGGACTCTTAGCTGAGGAGTCTTGGTTGATGTCTTCAGTCCTTACTACTTTGAAACCTGCAGAGATAAAAACTTGTTTCTGCTTAGCATCAAAGTAGCCTTGATTTCTTGAGCCTTCTTTGCTTTCCTTTTGCTCTTCCTGATCAAGTTCTTTCTCTTGGACTTGGTCATCACAGTTGATTTCTTCTCCTCAGAAGGATAGTGGCCCTTGGAAGAATCCTCTTCTTCACTCTTCTCAGAGGAATTCTTCACTATCACTTCTTCATCATCCTCACTTATAGGATCTATGAGAGGAAGCTCATCTTCACAAGTTCCACACCTAGGAGATCTTACAGACAAGATTGTGTGTGGAGGAGCTATCTCATTTGATCCCAGTCCCTGTCTATTTTGATAGCACACTTTGTTGTGCAAGGATGAGGATATCATGTTCTTGAAGGTCTCTTCTTCAAGAACACTCTTCTCTGCCTTGGCTTTGCTGATCACAAGCTCAGCCTGGCACTCAGTCAACTTAGTTATGAGATCTTGGATCTGAGTTCTAAAATCTGTATGTTCATGTTTTAGTACTGAAATGGTTTTCTCCAAGTCCTCTATTTTTAACTTGTAATCATTTTCAGACTTTCTAAAATCAGATTTTAATATGTTTAATGACTCAAGATCAGATCTCATCTCTAAGTTGTAGGACCTGTATCTATTTACTTTAGCAATGCATTCAGGAGTACAGAGATGTTCCAATACCTTGGCTTCATCATGGTCAGCCATCAGTGCTTGGTTTGGAGAAGCATCTTCCACCTGAAAACTCCAGTCAAAGCCTCCCTCTTCAACAGCAACAGCAGCATGTTGCTTTGGCTTCTCAGCCTGAGGGGCTTTGTCAGTGTAGTTTGGTCTGGGTTGTGTTTGGCCCCCATTTGCTTTAGGTGCCTTACACTCCCTAGCAAAGTGACCCATAAGGTTACAGTTGTAACACTTAACTTTGCTTTTATCCAGCCCACTTTCCACTGGTAGCATTGCTTGGAAATCTTCTTCCTGTTCTCTTGTAGAACTTCTTGGCTCTGTGAGTGAGAAGAGCCATCTGCTGAACTATCTCCATGTATTCCAGGTCATCTGGATGGATACAGTCCAGGTCTTCAAGAGTGAAGAGATAATTCCCACAGCTTTCATCAGTAGACACAAAGGCTTGAGAAGAACTTGTCTCTTGGAATGGGCTTCCTTGAGTAAAGTTCTCCCTTGGTGTCTCCGGGAAGGTGATGAAAGGACCCTTTTGTGAGTTGTCAGGGTAGCATATGAGATGATGTTGGGGTTCTATGCTATCCCTTTCAACCACATGAAGGGCTGAACCCATTTGATTGTTGGAGTTGCCAGATGAACCTTGCATGTTCATCTCCATCTGGTATCCACTGAGAATCCCATACAACTCTGTCAGAGTAAGAGTTTTAAGGTTCTCAGTCCTCTTGATCACCACACAATAGTGTGTCCATTGCCTAGGAAGTGAGGACATGAACTTCCTTACAATGTCCCTGTTCTCAAGAGGAACTCCTCCATCCACTAGGGTATCCACAATCTCAACATACCTGAAGTATTGTTGGGTCATGGTTTCACCTGCTTTGAAGGTGAAGTTTTCAAACTGCTGCTTCAGAAGATCTTTCTTGTTCTCCTTGGCTTCAGAGGAGCCTTCATACATCAGCTTCAGTGCATCCCACAGCTGTTTAGCTGTTTGCACTTCTTAAAACCTCTGTATACAGAGTTTGGGAGAGCAGTCTGAAGAGCAGTCATGGCCTTCCTATCAATCTCTACTCTTTTTCTATCTTCATCTGAGTAGTTGGCCACATCTTTAGGAATCATACCAGCACCAGTAGCAGAGGGGTGCTGGGTATGAAAGGTTCATTCTCAACAGATTCCCACATTCTTGAATCAAGAGACCTGATGAAGCCTTCCATCCTCATGCACCAGGTGTCAAAATCATCAAGAGTGATCAGTGGGGATTTGTTCATGGTTCCAGTCTCCATATCAGTCTTTGAGATGGAAGCCATTTGAAAAGTCTAGTTTTTGTGTGTGTGAGGGATCTTAAGATGGTTAGATCTTATATCAAGAGCCTGGAATGCTCAGATACCAATTGCAGGACCGTTTAAGGGCTTTAACACAATTACAACACAACAACACAATGAGGAGATTAACTAAACTTTAATCAAACAGTGAACTGGGTTAACCAAAGTATGATACTAAGAACACAAGTAAAGCAAAGAGACAGAACAAGAGAGTATGGGTTTCAAGGAGGCAGTATATTGCTTTCTCAAGTTCTTTTACAAGTGTTACAAAGCATAAAAAAAGATACAAGAACTTGAAATACTTATACTACAACCTATAGCCGGCTATACTTTGAAAGCCAGCTGGATACAATTGACTAGACACTAACAAAATCAATTGTAGGATCAAAAGGCATATCTGCCTTTTGACCTTGTGACTATGACATGCCATAGCTCACATCCTTATACATTACAAAAAGGATAAAGTACATAAAGTGGAAAGTTACAGACTCAAGACCTCAATGTACAGTTACCAAAAGCATGGACCTTTTCACCAACTCATGTAAGTTGGTGACTTTAAAGAGATGCAGCGGAAAAGGTGCTTTATGGAACAGTACATCAGATAAAGCATGTGTACTAAAAGTCTTCGGAAGAAATCTGTCTTCATAGGTTGAAGCTTCGGAAGACTTTGTCTCTGAGGCTTCGGAAGACTTCATGTTTGGCTTCGGAAGATATTGGTCTTGGCTTCGGAAGATATTGGTTTTCGGAACTTACAGAGATATTTTCTAATGCATTGTGTAAAACTTCCGAAGCATTCTTCACTTCAGTACTTAGTGCATGTTGCAGAGACACTTTGGATGTTTTGGGTTGCATCAGACTTAAGGAATCCTTACAGGGGTTTTTTTGGTTCAGTTGGCATTTAAGAATTAAGACCTGTGTTTTATAGCAGCTTAGGCGCACGCGGTACTGGTTAAATATGCTCCCCACCCTTGAGTTCCGGGGTTCGAACCAGGGCCCCCTCAACAATTTTTTTTAGGCTTTTCAGCCTTAAAAAAATATAGAAAATATCTAAAAATTGTAAAAAAGTGGTTTGTAAATTTGGTTTATTTTTAAAGACTCTCATTATTTTCTACAAATTATCACTTTAAACACTTAACAAATTTCTTAAGAAAATAATATCAACAAATAATATGTTTAGTTTATTTTATATAAATAGATTAAACTACTACATTTATAATCAGGATTATCATTGGTAATTATAGAACCAAAGTATTTTATATACATTTGTAATTAAAATTCACAAATTGTTATAAGGATTAAATTTCTTTAGTTTCACAAACCATTATAAAAAGGATCAATAAGTTTTCTTTCATTGTAATAAATTGTATATTTTTGAGTTCAATAACAAATCTTATTTATGAAAAACCCCAAATCCTTATTGAAACCCTAGCTCATGTTTAAAACGTTAATATATTATTAAACTTAAATCTTGTAAATATATATGTTTAGGCATCTTGTGAAGGATTACGTTGGAACGTCGATTCTTTTCTTAATAATCATCAACTATATACTTATTTACCATGTGAGTTTCCTTGCCCCTTTTTCATATCTTCACACTAATTTGGGGTGAAACATGATAGCTTATACATGATACACTTATACACATTTGAGACTTGTAAATCACTTGCAATTCAACTTATTATTTTGTCATGGTTATTTGGGTATTGTAAGTGATTATATGAGATACATATAGTTTGTTTACAATCATTAACTATTGCTAGCCTGGCGACGTCTTAGATCTTTGGGCCTGACAAGCCTATTTGGTGCTAAAGTCGAGGTATTGCCGACTCCTGATGACGTATGCTTGTTCATCATGGGAACCAAATACACTTAGCCAATCTTTTATACTTGTAATCAAGTGAGGTTTGGTTGTAACGATATGTGTTCTATAGCCTTACTGCTTATGACCTATGACATGAATTGCTACTTGTAAACTTTATCATATTATGTATGAAAAACCTTGGAAACTCACAAATATTTTAGTTGACTTTTATTTTTATCATGTTTCAGGAAACCCCCAAGTTTAAAGTGGACTTTGAAGCTTGCAATAAAACTAGGACTTGGACCTAGTTAAATAAACAAAATGGTATGCTATGTTTTGAGTTATGTTTGACTTATTTCTTGTTTGAGACTATTGGTTGTATTTCATTTTAAGACTTATGATAATAATATTTACAATTAATATAGCGTTATGTGGCTGTGAACAATCTTAACCCTCACATCTCGACGATTTCCGCCGTCAGGTGGGGGTGTGTGACAGATTGGTATCAGAGCCCATAACTATAGGGATTTTAGGTTATTAGAAATGGTGACCTAGACTATAGCTTATGCATGAACCTCATAGAGTAATATTTATATTCTTGGAAATATTATATTGTTACATGCTGCATAATGCTATACCTTACTTATGTGCAACTTGATGCCTTAGCATGGTTTGCCTTCTAATTGTTAAACTTTGTTACTCGTCTCCCTAAACTTACCTTTGACACTTGACTCTCCCCAACAAATGAAACTTCTAATTTTATTCTCGACGACACGTGGGAATTGCATACTTATGCTTATGACTTGGATCCTTAGACTTATGTCTAATCTATGTTAAATCTCATCAAGGTTTTGATTTCATGAACCTAAGAAATTTGTGTGACACATAGACACCTGTATTCTGGATTTCCTGGCAAAAGGACCTGGGCTAAGGCAAGCATATCGCATAAATCCTACGGGACTAGTTATGCTTACCTGGGGATTTCTGGGATGAGTGATAAACTATGGTCAACATACACAAAATTCTAAGGCGAGTGGGTCAACTTACTTGACGTGTCAACGTTTCCAAATGGTAATGCGTTACCAAATGGAACCATTCCATGTGCCTTACAACTTTGCCTTATCCTTGTTGAACTATAATCATTGTTATTCCAATTCTAATATCTAACTCTTTTGTATATTCCAGCATGTCTGTTATCATGGAAAGCGTGGAAGTTCCGATCGTAAGTTAGCCGCCATGATTGCTCGACAAATGGCTGCTGTCATCCCGCCATGGTTGCTGAAATTAATAGCACCTTAATGACCAACGCTAGCAAACAATGGAAATGGTCATGGAGAGAATAGCAACAACCAAACCGGGAAAAACAATCAACACGGGAACAATCAAACTTGCACTTTCAAACACTTTAGCTCTTGCAAGCCCACTAGTTTTAGTGGCAAGGAAGGAGCCACTGGTCTTCTTGAGTGGTTCGAAAGCATGGAGAATACCTTTATCAATTGTGAGTGTCCCGAGACGCTCAAGGTTCGTTATGCCACTAGTGTGCTCCAACAAAGGGCACTTACCTGGTGGAATAGCGAGAGAGAAAACCGTGGTCCTGAAGCTGTGCTAGCACTTACCTGGGAAGAGTTCAAGAACATCGCCATCGCGAAGTTCTGCCCAAGAAGTGAATTGCAAAAGTTGGAAGAAGAGTTTTGGAACTTGAAGACAAAGCACAACGATGGTGACATTTGGCCTACTCAACTAGGCATCATGTGTTGAGTATACTGTGCCTCACATGGTCGACATTGTCCCCCACACAAATCGAGAAGTTCATTAAGGTTTGTACCACCCAAATTCAAGATGCTGTGGTGGGTATAGCCGACCCACAACCTTGGAAGAAGCCATTACTATCACCGCTCAACTCACCGAGAACATTATACGATCGGGCACCATGTCTGTGAAGGGTGCAAAGAGGGTAGAGAAGACGGCTATCGAGGGGTTAAGGAGACTAAAGCTGAACCGTCCTTACAACAACAACAACAACAAAAAGCGAAGTTCACACCGGCATGCAACTATGCTGTGGCTGCACCCAAACAACCCCAAAGACAAACTTGTACTTGCGCAGCTGCACCTGTGGCACAAGTGCCTGGGGCTAGGGCTTATGCGGTCCTCAGCCTATGTGCAACATTGTAGGTACCATCACCGGGAAATCAACCATGCTTGTATCTGTACTTTATGCGGTAAATATGGTCACTTGGTGGCGACTTGTCAACCGTGCACCTAACAACGCCGCTTGTGGTCAAAACCGTGTTTGCTACAATGGGGGGAACCTGGTCATTTCCGCCCACAATGCCCTCGTCTTGTGGGTAATGTTCCACAAGCGGAGGACGTGCTTTCAACATCAACGCTAACCAAGCACAATCAAACAACGATGTGTGAATGGTATGTTAACTTACCTTTAAATTTTGTGACCTAATTCTTTTCATGTGTTACTGCGTCGTTAAATACTTTAAAATTGAACAGGTATGTTCCTATTAATAAAACTTATGCCTATGTCCTATTTGATTCTAGAGCCGATAAGAGTTTTGTTTCGTTAGAGTTTGAACCCATACTTGCTAAGCCACATACGAAACTAGAAAGACCTCTTCTCGTTGAAGTTGCCGATGGAGAACCGATCACCGTTGACGTCATTATTCGTGATTGCATCTAAGTCTTGACACGCATGATTTTTCTTATCGACCTTATCCCTATGAAACTTGGAAGCTTCGACGTCATCATTGGTATGGATTGGTTAGCCAAACACCATGCCGAGATCATCTGTTTCGAGAAGTGCATTTGTATACCGTTACTCTCTGGAGATACTTTGAAAGTGTTTGGTAAAAAATCTTCCAAAGAAATTAAACTCATGTCTTGCACTCAAGCCTGAAAGTGCTTAAGCAAGAAGTATATGGCCTTCTTGGCTTACGTGGTCAACACGAAAGTCAAAGGGAAAGAACTTAAGGATGTCCCTATCGTACGAGACTTTCCTGAAGTATTTCCCGATGACCTTAGTGGTTTACCTCCCGTGCGTGAAGTCGAGTTTAAAATTGACTTGATACCGGGAGCAAACCCCGTGGCTATGTCACCATATCGGCTTGCACCATCGGAAATGCAAGAACTTTCTAGTCAACTTCAAGAGTTATCCGAGAAGGGCTTCATCCGTCCTAGTTCTTCGCCTTGGGGTGCACCTGTTCTTTTCGTGAAGAAGAAAGATGGATCGTTTCGTATGTGCATCGATTATCGTGAGCTTAACAAGCTTACCATCAAGAATCGTTATCCTCTTCCTCGTATCGATGATTTGTTTGACCAACTTCAAGGAGCTGCTATTTTCTCGAAGATCGATTTACGTTCTGGCTATCATCAATTGCGAGTCCATGATGATGATATCCCAAAGACCGCTTTCCGTACTCGTTATGGGCACTATGAGTTTATGGTGATGCCTTTTGGTTTAACCAATGCTCCTGCTGTCTTCATGGATCTCATGAATCGAGTATGCAAACCTTATCTAGACAAGTTTGTGATCGTCTTCATTGATGACATACTTATCTATTCTAAGTCCAACACCGATCATGAACTGCATTTGAGATTGGTTCTTGAGTTGTTAAAGAAAGAGCAATTGTACGCGAAGTTCTCGAAGTGTGATTTCTGGCTCGAGAAAGTTCAATTTCTAGGACACGTGGTGAATAGCCAAGGAATTCACGTTGATCCTGCAAAGGTGGAAGCTGTGAAAAATTGGTGTGTTCCTACAACTCCTACCGAAGTTCGTTCTTTTCTTGGTCTTGCTGGTTACTATCGGCGGTTCATTGCCAACTTCTCGAGGATCGCGAAACCGCTCACTACTTTGACGCAAAAGAATAAACCATTCGAGTGGGGTTCCGAGCAAGAAGAAGCTTTTGAAGCGTTAAAGCATAAGTTGTGCAATGCTCCTATCTTGACCCTACCCGATGGAAACGACGATTTCACCGTGTATTGTGATGCATCTAAACAAGGCCTTGGTTGTGTTCTCATGCAACGAGGAAAGGTCATAGCTTATGCATCGAGACAATTGAAGGTTCACGAGGTGAATTATACAACACACGATCTCGTGCTTGGTGCTGTTGTCTTTGCTTTGAAGATTTGGAGACACTACTTGTATGGTACGCAATGTATAGTTTACACCGATCATAAAAGCCTTCAACACGTTTTCAATCAAAAAGATCTCAATATGAGACAACGTCGTTGGGTGGAGTTAATTAGTGATTACGATTGTGACATTCGTTACCATCCTGGTAAAGCAAACGTTGTAGCCGATGCACTAAGCCGAAAGATTCACAACAAGATTATCTCATTCCAAGAAATTCGCGATCGACGTCAATGGTTTGACACTTTGGGTGAGTTCGATACTGAGATCCGACTAGATGTCAACGAGACCACCGTATTGCTACAAAACCTGAGAATAGATAGTGACATCGAGTCTAGTATCCTGGAGGCTCAACAAATGGTACAATAAGAAGGAAGAATGAAGGATGAATTGGAGCATAATCTTCTAACCCAATTGGAAACGAAACCTAATGGATTGATGTACTTCGCAAATCAAATTTGGGTTCCAAATCGCGATAACCTCCGTACCTTTATCATGAACGAAGCTCATCAAACTCGTTATTCTATTCATCCTGGCTCCAATAAGATGTATATGGACCTACGTGGTCAATATTGGTGGCCTGGAATGAAGAAAGACATAGCGACTTATGTAGCAAAGTGCCTCACATGTACGAAGGTTAAAGCCGAACATCAACGTCCAAGTGGATTGCTTGAGCAACCCGAGATTCCTATGTGGAAATGGGAACACATATCCATGGACTTCATAACAAAGCTACCCCGAACCTCTCGAGGACATGATAGCATATGGGTGATCGTGGACCGATTGACCAAGTCGGCACATTTTATACCCATACGTGACACTTACAAGACATCAAAGTTAGCTCGTATATACGTTGATGAGATTGTAAGTCGTCATGGGGTACCTCTGCACATCATATCCGACCGAGATGCTCGCTTCACTTCACACTTTTGGTCGTCTATGCAAGAACTCTTGGGTACTCAACTGGATCTAAGCACGGCTTACCATCCTCAAACTGATGGTCAAACCGAGCGAACGATCCAAACCTTGGAGGATTTGCTACGCCTTTGTGTTCTTGACTTTGGTGGTTATTGGGATACGCATCTACCGCTCGCGGAATTTTCGTATAACAATAGTTACCACTCGAGTATCAAGATGGCACCGTTTGAAGCACTTTATGGTCGTAAATGTCGTTTACCCGATTTGTTGGACCGACATCGGTGAAAACTTCATCACCGGTCCTGAACTTATACAAGAGACGACCGATAAAGTTTCTATCATTCGCAAGAACCTTGAAGTGGCGAGAAGTCGTCAAAAGAGCTATGCTGACAAGCGACGTAAGCCATTGGAATTCCAAGTTGGGGAGATGGTTCTTCTTAAGGTTTCACCGTGGAAAGGTGTGGTTCGCTTTGGAAAGAAGGGTAAACTGGCTCCAAGATTTGTAGGACCTTTCAAAATCCTGAAAAGGATTGGGAAAGTGGCTTATAAACTGGAACTACCTTCCGACCTCAGTGGAGTTCATCCTGTGTTCCACGTTTCAAATTTGAGAAAGTGCTTGGCTGACGAAAGTCTGCATGTTCCGTTGGAAGACATCCAGATTGACGAGTCATTGCATTTTGTCGAGAAACCTGTTGAAATCATGGATCGCATAATGAAGAAGACTAGAACCACAACAACCCCGATCGTCAAGGTTCGTTGGGAGAATAAACGTGGCGCTGAATTTACTTGGGAACGTGAGGAGCACATGAAGAAGAAATACCCGTTCTTATTTGTATAGTTTCATTTCTCTTAATTTCGGGACGAAATTCTTTTAAGTTGGGGAGACTGTAACATCTCGTATTTTCGTTAAATTAAGAGTTAACTTTATTTACTCTTACAAGGGTTATTATTGTTAATTGTGGAATTCATGTGTTACTTATGCTCATTCTTTCAATTATCATTAAGTTTTAATGTATGAAAATTAAAATGATGTTAATTATACTAATACTTATAGTAGTAACATGAACAAAAGGTTATAATAATGATAATAATACTAATAATTATAATAATGGTAATAATAAATAATAATAATAACAATTATAATAATAATATTAATAATAAAAAAATGATAATCAAAATAGTAATAATAATAATAAAAACTATTAACTTAAAAGTGTTTAAAAATTTATTTAAGTTGAAGGGTGTTTTTGCTATTTTATAAACTTGAAAGGAATGTTTTTACATAAAATAATAAGCAAGCAAAAATGAGGGACCATTTGTGTAAATTTTAAAACAAACCCAAACCACCGCCTTTTCTCCCCCGTTTTTCCGGCACCCATTTCCGGCCAACTTCCGGCGGCTCCGGCGAGCCCTAGAACACCAAAACCATGCGTTTTCGTAAACCAAAACCGTTTCGAATCGGTTCGTATACGTGATTCGAATTTGAATGTACCATTTAAAGGAATTTAACCGTCGGTTACGAGGTCCAAACGAGTGCATAATCGAATCATATTCGATTCTTAGCCGTTCGAGCATTAAATCGTGGTATTAATCTAATTAAACGAACATAAACTATCATCTAACTAATTCCAAGCGTTCACAACCCTCAATTGCACCTGAAAACACACAAACAAAGCAATTGATTAACAATTTCATCGCCACCTGCAACATACTCGAGAACCATCATCTGGGCATCAATACTCGAAATTGATAGAGGGTTTTCAGTCCGGATCACCACACGAAGCTACCTGCACCTTTGATTTGGATATCGTTGAAGATTGCTCGACTTTCTACACCCACGGTCGCGACTTGATCTCGGTTGATCTTGGCATCGATCCTAAATCTAAACGGGTAAATGAACTCATCAATACAATCGAATTCGCATGAGGAACTATAGCCCTAACCTTAATTTGTGTGATACCAACAATTTGGGGTTCGATTTGGGGTTAGATGATTCTAGGGTTCATATGTTGATTTGGGGTTTTTTTGGTTCAGTTGGCATTTAAGAATTAAGAACTGTGTTCTAGCAGGCTTAGGCGCCCGCGCCTACTGGTTAAGATCATGCTCCCCCACCCTTGAGGTCCCGGGTTCGAACCCGGGCCCCCTCAACAATTTTTTTAGGCTTTTTCAGCCTTAAAAAAATATAGAAAATTATCTAAAAATTGTAAAAAAGTGTTTTTGTAAATTTGGTTTATTTTTAAAGACTCTCATTATTTTCTACAAATTTATCACTTTAAATACTTTAACAAATTACTTATAAAATAATATCAACAAATAATATGTTTAGTTTATTTTTATATAAATAGATTAAACTACTTACATTTTATAATCATGGATTAATCATGGTAAATATAGAACCAAAGTATTTTATATACATTTTGTAATTAAAATTCACAAATTTTTATAAAGGATTAAATTTCTTTTAGTTTCACAAACCATTATAAAAAGGATCAATTAAGTTTTCTTTCATTGTAATAAATTGTATATTTTTGAGTTCGATAACAAATCTTATTTATGAAAAAACCCAAATCCTTATTGAAACCCTAGCTCATGTTAAAACGTTAATATTATTATTAAACTTAAATCTTGTAAATATATATGTTTAGGCATCTTGTGAAGGATTACGTTAGAACATCGATTCTTTTCTTAATAATCATCAACTATATACTTATTTACCATGTGAGTTTCCTTGCCCCTTTTTCATATCTTCACACTAACTTGGGGTGAAACATGATAGCTTATACATGATACCTTTATACACATTTGAGACTTGTAAATCAGTTGCAATTCAACTTATTATTTTGTCATGGTTATTTGTGTAGTGTAAGTGATTATATGAGATACATAGTTTGTTTACAATCATTAACTATTGCTAGCCTGGCGACGTCTTAGATCTTTGGGCCTGACAAGCCTATTTGGTGCTAAAGTCGAGGTATTGCCGACTCCTGATGACGTATGCTTGTTCATCATGGGAACCAAATACACTTAGCCAATCTTTTATACTTGTAATCAAGTCGAGGTTTGGTTGTAACGATATGTGTTCTATAACCTTACTTGCTTATGACCTATGACATGAATTGCTACTTGTAAACTTTATCATATTATGTATGAAAATCTTGGAAACTCACCAACTATTTTTAGTTGACCTTTTATTTTTATCATGTTTCAGGAAACTCCCAAGTTTAAAGTGGACTTTGAAGCTTGCAATAAAACTAGGACTTGGACCTAGTTAAATAAACAAAATGTTATGCTATGTTTTGAGTTATGTTTGAACTTATTTCTTGTTTGAGACTATTGGTTGTATTTCATTTTAAGACTTATGATAATAATATTTACAATTTAATATAGCGTTATGTGGCTGTGAACAATCTTAACCCTCACATCTCGACGATTCCGCCGTCAAGGTTGGGGTGTGACAGATTGGTATCAGAGCCCATAACTATACGGATTTAGGTTATTAGAAATGCTGACCTAGACTATAGCTTATGCATTGTGACATCTCGTAATTTTGTTAACTTGGAAGTTAATTTTGTTAAATTCTAAAAGGGGCTTTAATGTCAAATTTGAAACTTTGAGGGCTTATTATGCTTAATAATTAATTTGATGATTAATAAATTAATATAATAATAACAACATTATAAGTGATATAATGTTTGCTTATTATTATAAAAATTTAAAGTGGTGATAATCTTGAATAAAATAATCATTATTAATATTATGTAATAATAATATTAGTGATACTAATATTAATAACAATAATAATAATAACAACAAGATTAATAATAATAATCATAATAAGCGTTACCCTTTAAAATAAATAAAAATAATATAAGTTCTATTAATTTAAAACTTGTACTTAACTAGTTTCAGCATAAAATAATACCATTTTAAACTTCAGGGTTTAAAGTGTAAATTGTTTATAACTAATACACAACTTTAAAACTCAATTAATAACTCTTAGAAACCTCAGGGACCAAATGTGTAATCTTTCTAAAAGTTCCAAACCCCCTCCCCTGCTTCCCCGTTTTTCCGGCGAATGGCCGGCGACACCCCGGCCAAGTCCGGCGACCTCTAAAACCACTCGAAACAATTCGAATTTAATACCAAAAGATCCCAAACGATTGACTAACGCATTTCGAACTCGATAATGGTCTTAAATTGAGTTTAAACCACCATTATGAGCCTTAATCTACCGTAAAACCGTCGACATGAACACCATAACCGTCCTACCATTTAATCGCAATTATAATCGAATTAACTTTTCCCATACAATTGCCCAACCGTTTCTAATCGAATACTAAGTACGAATTCGGTCTAAACACCACAAAACACAACAATCGATCACGCCTCTGTCGCGACCTACAACTCCATCAAAGGACCTGTTCTGAGCAACGATTATTGAAATTGATAGAGGGTTATTGTTCATAATCGTTTGGGGAAGCTCCACATCAAACCAATTGGATTATAATCAAAGAAAAAGGCTTGAAGAGGATCCAATTCACTCGCGGCTGTTCCATCTTCATCGCCGCTGATTTATAACAAAAATGGGTAATTCAACACACATCTATACTCGATTTCATTAGGGGATTAAAAGCCCTAACATTCTACACCTTAAAATTAATCGATTGGGATTCAATTTGATCCAAATCGAATTAGGGTTCTTAGTGATTTGGGGGATTATTTGAAAGTTTGGTTTTATTAATTTATTCGCAACCTAAAACAGAATCTGGGCTTTAGCCCAACCGGTTACCAACTCACATTAGTATGCAAGAGGTCACGGGTTCGAACCCGGCCTCCTGCAATTATTTTTTTAAAGGTTTTTTAGCCCTTAAATTAATTGTGGAAAATTCTTAATAACTATAACAATGGGTTTTGTAAACTTGTATTATTTTTAAAGACATCAAATCATTTTTGTTAATTTTCCAAATTTAAATAATTAAATATTATTTTTATAGTTTTCTTTAATATTCTTTATAATTCAAAAAAATTGTATTATATTGTTAAATCTAAATAAAATATTATTTTGTTAACTAAAGTATTTCTGAAATTATTAAGTTAATTTTTAAAGGTTGTTAAACTTATAATATCCAATTTATCTTCTTTTTAAAAGAATAAAAAGATTATAAAAATTATATTTAGTCATTATATGATATAAATATATTATGGTTCAAATTAGAATTATTTCAAAACCCTATTTATTTACATATTAACTATTCAAATGGTTTTTAAATAATTAATCATGTAACCATGTTATACTTAATAAACTTATTATTAAACTTTTGCTTAAATTCTTGGAACTAATAAAATAATATATTATACTTTATTTTTATCTTGTATTATAAGATCTTTATAATAAATCATTTTATAAAATGATTTTAAATATTTTAAGATTACTTAAATAAGTATTTAATAAATTCTCTTCATCAAATAATTAATTATTAAATTAATTATTTCTTTTTACATATTATACTTAATTTCTATTAAATCAATAATTTAAATTATTGAGACCTTTTTAATCATTCTTGGACTTAATTGATTTATAATTATTAAACCAAAACATAAACGATTCATTATTTTATTATTTAAACTCCCAAATCCAAATTAAAACCCTAGTTCACGTTTTATTGTTAATCTTATTATCGAACTTAATCTTGGAACATATACATTTAGGCATCTTGTAAAAGAAACCACTTGGAACCTCGTTTAAATTGTTATCATCATCATTATAAACATAATTACTCATCAAAACCCTAATTCTTACTTAAACATTAATCAATATATTAATCTTAATCTTCATCTTGTAAATTATATATTTAGGTACTTGTAATGGACACTTGGGATTTATCTTGTAATCTTTTATATCATCTTGAAATGCTTATTTCCATGTGAGTTTCCCTTGTCCCCTTTTTACTTTATTTCACACTATTTTGGGGTGAAACATGATACTTATACATGATACACGTTTAAACATTTGAGACTTGTAATGCACATGCAATTCTACTTATTATTTGGTCATGGTTATTTGTGTATTGTAAGTGTTTATATGAGATACATAGTTTGTTTACAATCATTAACTATTGCTAGCCTGGCGACGTCTTAGATCTTTGGGCCTGACAAGCCTATTTGGTGCTAAAGTCGAGGTATTGCCGACTCCTAGGGGCCGTACGCTTGTGCACTAGGGAACCAAATACACTTAGCCAATCTTTTATACTTGTAATCAAGTCGAGGTTTGGTTGTAACGATATGTGTTCTATAACCTTACTAGCTTATAACCTATGACATGAATTGCTACTTGTAACCATTTTCATATTATGTATGAAAACCTTGGAAACTCACCAACTATTTATAGTTGACCTTTTATTTTTATCATGTTTCAGGAAAACCCCCAAGTTTGAAGTGAACTTATGTTGCTGGCATATTCTAGGACTTGGAATTAGTTAATAAACAAAATGATCATGTTTGTTATTTCATGTTGAAATTTATTTCATTATTGAGACTTATGCTTGCAATGTAATTTTGAAACTTATGTATAATATATTTGGATTTAATAATAGCGTTATGTGGCTGTGAACAATCTTAACCCTCACACCTCGACGTTTCCGCCGTCAAGGTTGGGGTGTGACAGATTGGTATCAGAGCCCATAACTATAGGGATTTAGGTTATTAGAAATGGTAACCTAGACTATAGTTGCATGAACCTCATAGAAAGATCCTTATACTTTTGTGCTTACATGTTGTTTGCATGCTACATAATGCTATGCCTTTTGTGCAACTTGATGCCTTAGCATAGGATTGCCTTATGTATGCTTAACTTAGTTACTTGTCTCCCTAAACTTAACTTTGACTCTTTGATCCTCCCCGACAAATGAACTTCCTAAATCTATTCTCAACGACGTGTGGAATCTACACTTATCATCGTGGGTTTAGTTCCTTAGACTCTATGTCTAATCTATGAAAATCTCATCAAGGTTTTGATTTCATAAACCAAAGAAATTTGTGTGACACATAGACACCTGTATTCTGGATTTCCTGGCAAAAGGCCTTCGGGCTAAGGCAAGCATATCGTATAAATCTCATTGTGAGACAAGTTATGCTTACCTGGGGATTTCTGGGATGAGTGATAAACTATGGTCAACATACACAAGTCTCTAAGGCAAATGGGTCAATTTACCTTGACGTGTCAACGATTCCAAATGGTAATGCGTTACCAAATGGAACCATCCTCTTTGTGTCTTAAAAGTCCTTGATTCTTTGATCTGGTTTATCACCAAAGTTTTAATATCTTCTCGTTCTTATCATACATAATGTCCCTGTTAATATTGAACCCATCTTACATTTCAACTTTTACGTTTAAACATCGTTACACGTCGAGCGTTTCATGTAACTATTTCTATATCTTGACCAACGTGAACATGAATCTTAATATACCCAAAGATATTGGGAATCTAAACCGAATGGTCATCAAAAACTTTAAACCGTTACTTATGGTTCTCGAGTCTTCCTAAAGATGTGTCCCATAACTAAAGAACATGCAATTCTATAGGTGGAATTCTTACATCTCGGGATACCTTGTCTAGACAAACTGTAAATGGTGATTTGACTCGATCATTGAATCCATTTACATGACTCGAAACCCTTGAGATGAATGATCACTTATAAGTACGCGTGTTTTCAATAAGGCTATGGTTGACCACATATCTTGAGAAGTTCATGTATTTCTTTCAATTGTGAATCAAATGTTCACATCTCGTCGTGGTGTTGAATCACTCTTGTCATTGGTTTAGTCTTTCTGATTTAAATCATTCAAGATTTGAACACCATCATAACTAATTCTGTTACCTCGAACTTTGACCTTAAACTTTGTAAGCATGATTTCCCTTTTGTTACATTAATGTAACTTGAAATTTTTCTGAATTTTTAATGGATACTCTCTTCCTTTTGTTGTTAAGTCAAACTCCGTACCGTCTGCACCGTGAGAGATGCAAGTGTTTGAGAGTCAACCTATGACTAAGAACACCCGTATCTCCTAAATGATTCTAACTCATCAAAACAGGGGTGATTCCCTTACTTTGATGATTCTCTATTCGTTTCGATAAATGGTTCCCAATTGTGATTTATAAAATGTCATCCTCTGGATCGGGGTGATTTCCTTATCCCGAGGATTGACTTCAGTTATTTTCTTTAGAATGACATTTCACAAATGACATGATCTCACCAAAATAGGATTGAAACCCGTACCTTGGTGACAAATGTCAATCTTCGAGTGTTTTCTTGCTATTATCATCAAGATAGGCGTGAATTCCATACCTTGGTGATAATATCGTCTTTATGAATTGTATTTGTTCAAATGAGACGACTTCATCAAAGTAGGAGTGAATTCTGGATTTTGATGAAGAAGTTCATCCTGATATACTTTGGTTTTTGTAAAACTTCACCGTTAAGATAGGAGTGATTTCCCTTACCTTAATGGTGAGTTACCTCGTCTTATTTCTGTGGATCCTCAACAAGGAGTTGGGATCAAACTTTTTGATTGGTAAGCTAGCGGTCATACCTTGGGAATACACCATCAAGTTAGGAGTGAAAACCGCACCTTGATGACTATTCTCATTTCTTGATCTCCAACTTACCAAGGTTTTAATCAAGTGACAAGAAACATGGAGTAACTTGAAGGGTGAACCAATGTTAGGGTTTGAACCTATCAAGCCAAAGCATGAATTCTGAACTTGTAAGGAGACCCGATCACTCTAGGTTGATTTTGATTCTAAGCTTGGAGCGTTTAAATTCTTAAATTGATTTCTTTCCCTTTATCATTATGTTTTAATTTGATCTAGCGATATCGAACCATTTATTCCCTACAAATCAACTTTCATTTTGAGATATCATCAACACATGTTTGTGTGATGGTAGCATTCTTAAACGATCTTTCTACTAAATAAAGACGTTATCAACTCGTGGTTATGTCTTTCTAGTCATACGAATGTTCTCGACTGTACTTATGGGTTTGATGAATTACGTATGCAATCTATATTTGAAAATTTGTTGCCTTGCAAGACATGGTTACAAATGCATGTCTTATTGTTTGCGTTACTTCTTGAATCGCTTTTGAATCCTTAACCTTGGAGATCTTTAAAACTTTATCTTGACTTCGATCAACGAGACTCGTTATTATATACATTGTGACGTGGATATAAAGGTTCATAAACATTCGTAACTTGTAGTCATGGGTTTGGCATAAAGGAAAAGACGTAACTTGGTATGTATCCAAGTGTCTTACCTTCATATATGACAAGACCTAACATTCGTGATCCTATGGATCTTCTGTTTAACTTTTCATTCACTAAGTGTCTCTTATTTTAGCCGTCATGATAAAAATTGGTGCATTATAGACCAATTGACTAATCTCATATTGACTTATGTGAGATAATGGGTCGATAAATTGACTTGTATCTAACTCAAGAATTCGTATACCGTGGTATGGCGTTAAAACATCGATCGTTATTTTGAATGAACGATTCATTTTCTGCTTTTAATAATGTTCCCAACCATCTTATTTCAAGATCTTCGCATATCGTATTATTTTTAGACCGATGATTGGTCAAAGAAGTGATATATATTCACAAGATATGCGTTAAGACCGTTTCATATAGTGACGTTAGGGATTCTTAAACCCTGACGGTCAACCTTTCTTATCATTGTTGGTCCTTTATTGATTTCTAGACATCAATTTACTACGAAATTGCATTCTAGAAGTTGTGACTTATGAATCTAAGGTACCACGGTAGCTCGTTATCGTTTTTCAATGTTTTATCTCAAAACGTTTCGCGTTCGTTATGTTAAGAATCTTGTAAAAATTCCATAAAGTGAAAACATCTCATCTGTAATCAAACGTAAATCACTGACCGTTGTACATTTACCTTTCATAGTAACTCCTTTGTTCATTTAAGTTCATTCTTAATTTCGGGACGAAATTCTTTTAAGTTGGGGAGACTGTGACATCTCGTAATTTTGTTAACTTGGAAGTTAATTTTGTTAAATTCTAAAAGGGGCTTTAATGTCAAATTTGAAACTTTGAGGGCTTATTATGCTTAATAATTAATTTGATGATTAATAAATTAATATAATAATAACAACATTATAAGTGATATAATGTTTGCTTATTATTATAAAAATTTAAAGTGGTGATAATCTTGAATAAAATAATCATTATTAATATTATGTAATAATAATATTAGTGATACTAATATTAATAACAATAATAATAATAACAACAAGATTAATAATAATAATCATAATAAGCGTTACCCTTTAAAATAAATAAAAATAATATAAGTTCTATTAATTTAAAACTTGTACTTAACTAGTTTCAGCATAAAATAATACCATTTTAAACTTCAGGGTTTAAAGTGTAAATTGTTTATAACTAATACACAACTTTAAAACTCAATTAATAACTCTTAGAAACCTCAGGGACCAAATGTGTAATCTTTCTAAAAGTTCCAACCCCCCCTCCCCTGCTTCCCCGTTTTTCCGGCGAATGGCCGGCGACACCCCGGCCAAGTCCGGCGACCTCTAAAACCACTCGAAACAATTCGAATTTAATACCAAAAGATCCCAAACGATTGACTAACGCATTTCGAACTCGATAATGGTCTTAAATTGAGTTTAAACCACCGTTATGAGCCTTAATCTACCGTAAAACCGTCGACATGAACACCATAACCGTCCTACCATTTAATCGCAATTATAATCGAATTAACTTTTCCCATACAATTGCCCAACCGTTTCTAATCGAATACTAAGTACGAATTCGGTCTAAACACCACAAAACACAACAATCGATCACGCCTCTGTCGCGACCTGCAACTCCATCAAAGGACCTGTTCTGAGCAACGATTATTGAAATTGATAGAGGGTTATTGTTCATAATCGTTTGGGGAAGCTCCACATCAAACCAATTGGATTATAATCAAAGAAAAAGGCTTGAAGAGGATCCAATTCACTCGCGGCTGTTCCATCTTCATCGCCGCTGATTTATAACAAAAATGGGTAATTCAACACACATCTATACTCGATTTCATTAGGGGATTAAAAGCCCTAACATTCTACACCTTAAAATTAATCGATTGGGATTCAATTTGATCCAAATCGAATTAGGGTTCTTAGTGATTTGGGGGATTATTTGCAAGTTTGGTTTTATTAATTTATTCGCAACCTAAAACAGAATCTGGGCTTTAGCCCAACCGGTTACCAACTCACATTAGTATGCAAGAGGTCACGGGTTCGAACCCGGCCTCCTGCAATTATTTTTTTAAAGGTTTTTTAGCCCTTAAATTAATTGTGGAAAATTCTTAATAACTATAACAATGGGTTTTGTAAACTTGTATTATTTTTAAAGACATCAAATCATTTTTGTTAATTTTCCAAATTTAAATAATTAAATATTATTTTTATAGTTTTCTTTAATATTCTTTATAATTCAAAAAAATTGTATTATATTGTTAAATCTAAATAAAATATTATTTTGTTAACTAAAGTATTTCTGAAATTATTAAGTTAATTTTTAAAGGTTGTTAAACTTATAATATCCAATTTATCTTCTTTTTAAAAGAATAAAAAGATTATAAAAATTATATTTAGTCATTATATGATATAAATATATTATGGTTCAAATTAGAATTATTTCAAAACCCTATTTATTTACATATTAACTATTCAAATGGTTTTTAAATAATTAATCATGTAACCATGTTATACTTAATAAACTTATTATTAAACTTTTGCTTAAATTCTTGGAACTAATAAAATAATATATTATACTTTATTTTTATCTTGTATTAAAAGATCTTTATAATAAATCATTTTATAAAATGATTTTAAATATTTTAAGATTACTTAAATAATATTTAATAAATTCTCTTCATCAAATAATTAATTATTAAATTAATTATTTCTTTTTACATATTATACTTAATTTCTATTAAATCAATAATTTAAATTATTGAGACCTTTTTAATCATTCTTGGACTTAATTGATTTATAATTATTAAACCAAAACATAAACGATTCATTATTTTATTATTTAAACTCCCAAATCCAAATTAAAACCCTAGTTCACGTTTTATTGTTAATCTTATTATCGAACTTAATCTTGGAACATATACATTTAGGCATCTTGTAAAAGAAACCACTTGGAACCTCGTTTAAATTGTTATCATCATCATTATAAACATAATTACTCATCAAAACCCTAATTCTTACTTAAACATTAATCAATATATTAATCTTAATCTTCATCTTGTAAATTATATATTTAGGTACTTGTAATGGACACTTGGGATTTATCTTGTAATCTTTTATATCATCTTGAAATGCTTATTTCCATGTGAGTTTTTCTTGTCCCCTTTTTACTTTATTTCACACTATTTTGGGGTGAAACATGATACTTATACATGATACACGTTTAAACATTTGAGACTTGTAATGCACATGCAATTCTACTTATTATTTGGTCATGGTTATTTGTGTATTGTAAGTGTTTATATGAGATACATAGTTTGTTTACAATCATTAACTATTGCTAGCCTGGCGACGTCTTAGATCTTTGGGCCTGACAAGCCTATTTGGTGCTAAAGTCGAGGTATTGCCGACTCCTAGGGGCCGTACGCTTGTGCACTAGGGAACCAAATACAGTTAGCCAATCTTTTATACTTGTAATCAAGTCGAGGTTTGGTTGTAACGATATGTGTTCTATAACCTTACTAGCTTATAACCTATGACATGAATTGCTACTTGTAACCATTTTCATATTATGTATGAAAACCTTGGAAACTCACCAACTATTTATAGTTGACCTTTTATTTTTATCATGTTTCAGGAAAACCCCCAAGTTTGAAGTGAACTTATGTTGCTGGCATATTCTAGGACTTGGAATTAGTTAATAAACAAAATGATCATGTTTGTTATTTCATGTTGAAATTTATTTCATTATTGAGACTTATGCTTGCAATGTAATTTTGAAACTTATGTATAATATATTTGGATTTAATAATAGCGTTATGTGGCTGTGAACAATCTTAACCCTCACACCTCGACGTTTCCGCCGTCAAGGTTGGGGTGTGACATGCATGAACCTCATAGAGTAATATTTATATTCTTGGATATATATATATTGTTACATGCTACATAATGCTATACCTTACTTATGTGCAACTTGATGCCTTAGCATAGGTTTGCCTTCTAATTGTTTAAACTTTGTTACTCGTCTCCCTAAACTTACCTTTGACACTTTGACTCTCCCCGACAAATGAAACTTCTTAATCTTATTCTCGACGACACGTGGAATTGCATACTTATGCTTATGACTTGGATCCTTAGACTTATGTCTAATCTATGTTAAATCTCATCAAGGTTTTGATTTCATGAACCTAAGAAATTTGTGTGACACATAGACACCTGTATTCTGGATTTCCTGGCAAAAGGCCCTCGGGCTAAGGCAAGCATATCGCATAAATCCTACGGGACTAGTTATGCTTACCTGGGGATTTTTGGGATGAGTGATAAACTATGGTCAACATACACAAATTTCTAAGGCGAGTGGGTCAACTTACCTTGACGTGTCAACGTTTCCAAATGGTAATGCGTTACCAAATGGAACCATTCCATGTGCCTTACAACTTTTGCCTTATCCTTGTTGAACTATAATCCTTGTTATTCCAATTCTCATATCTAACTCATTTTGTATATTCCAGCATGTCTCGTTATCATGGAAAGCGTGGAAGTTCCGATCGTAAGTTAGCCGCCATGATTGCTCGACATATGGCTGCTGTCATCCCGACCATGGTTGCTGAACTTAATAGCACCTTAATGACCAACGCTAGCAACAATGGAAATGGTCATGGAGAGAATAGCAACAACCAAAACGAGAACAATCAACACGGGAACAATCAAACTTGCACTTTCAAACACTTTAGCTCTTGCAAGCCCACTAGTTTTAGTGGCAAGGAAGGAGCCACTGGTCTTCTTGAGTGGTTCGAAAGCATGGAGAATACCTTTATCAATTGTGAGTGTCCCGAGACGCTCAAGGTTCGTTATGCCACTAGTGTGCTCCAACAAAGGGCACTTACCTGGTGGAATAGCGAGAAGAGAAACCGTGGTCCTGAAGCTGTGCTAGCACTTACCTGGGAAGAGTTCAAGAACATCGCCATCGCGAAGTTCTGCCCAAGAAGTGAATTGCAAAAGTTGGAAGAAGAGTTTTGGAACTTGAAGCAAAATGATGGTGACCATTTGGCCTACTCAACTAGGCATCATGAGTTGAGTATACTGCTGCCTCACATGGTCGACACTGTCCCCCGCAACATCGAGAAGTTCATTAAGGGTGTACCACCCCAAATTCAAGATGCTGTGGTGGGTAGCCGACCCACAACCTTGGAAGAAGCCATTACTATCACCGCTCAACTCACCGAGAACCATATACGAGCGGGCACCATGTCTGTGAAGGGTGCAAAGAAGGTAGAGAAGACGGCTACCGAGGCTGTTAAGGAGACTAAAGCTGAACCGTCTTACAACAACAACAACAACAAGAAGCGCAAGTTCACACTGGCACGCAACTATGCCGTGGCTGCACCCAAACAACCCCAAAGACAACTTGTACCTGCGGCTGCACCTGTGGCACAAGTGCCTGGGGCTAGGGCTTATGCTGGTCCTCAGCCTATGTGCAAGGGCCTGGTATGAGAAACTCTCGACTCATCTTGTGAAACACGGATTTCGCAGGGGAGTCATTGACTGCACACTGTTTATCAAAGAAAAAGATGGAGACTTACTACTAGTACAGATCTATGTCGATGACATAATCTTCAATTCAAAGAACGAAGAATTATGCAAAGAATTTGAAGCAGTAATGAAGGCAGAGTTTGAGATGAGTGCTATGGGGGAGATGAAATTCTTTCTCGGGTTACAGGTGGATCAGACACCAAAAGGGATCTTCCTACATCAGACCAAGTATGTGGGAGACATTCTCAGTCGGTTTGACATGGAAAATGCTTCTGCAGCTGGGACTCCACTTGCTACAAACCATGATATCGCACCTGATGAAAATGGAGATCTGGTAGATGCCACAATGTACCGAGGAATGATAGGATCCCTCATGTACCTCACTGCCTCAAGACCTGATATCATGTATGCTACATGTCTATGTTCTAGATATCAGGCTAAGCCTAAGGTTAACCATCTGATCGGGATCAAGAGGATATTTCGTTATCTGAAGGGTACACCCACACTTGGGCTGTGGTATCCTCATGATGATGACTTTGAGCTCACGGCGTATAGTGACTCGGATTACGGGGGCTGCAAGATGAACTACAAGTCTACATAAGCAGGGTGTCAATTCTTTGGGAGGAGATTAGTTACCTGACAGTGTAAGAAGCAGACCTCAGTTGCATTGTCAACCTGTGAAGCCGAATACGTTGCTGCTGCAAGTTGCTGTTCACAAATCATCTGGATTCAACAGCAAATGCGGGACTACGGTTTAAATTTCTCTTCTACTCCTATTTTTGTTGATAACTCTGCTGCAATTGCAGTAACTAAAAATCCAGTACAACATCCAAAGACCAAACACATCGGTATTAAATACCATTTTATAAGGGACTGTTTTGAAAAGAACTTAATCGATATGGTAAAAATTAATACTGATTTTCAACGCGCTGACCTCTGTACAAAAGCTTTTGACAAACCACGTTTTCTATATCTGTTAGAGGTCAATGGCGTTAAAAAGAAAAGTGATGTTATTCCTGATGATGATCATGTGTAGTCCGATGCAGTGTAGTTAATTTTTTCTTTTTCATTTTCTTTATTTATTTTATTTCTGTTTAACTTAAACTCATGTTATTTAGCTGTCTATTAAAATCCTAAAATAATTAAATCCGTTATGATTTTAAAATTTTAGGGGGAGAATATGTCAGCCAGTAACATTAAAAAAAACAACAACAACAAAAAACGAGGGAGAAGGAGAGGCTAGCTGATATAAGGTAGACAGTACCTGTGATACCGATTCAAACCCTTTGGAAATTGATAGTACACAGGAACAAATCAAAAGGGACTTTAAAATTTAATTTAGAAAAGATGCAAAATTCAAAGTATAAGTCTGTGTAGTCTGAGCAATATAAAAGGAAAGATGATAGAAAAACTGGTAACTACTAAGGTAACACAACGAAAGTAGACCTAGAGGTTGCTAGACCACAGATGATATGTCGGTAGATTCAACACAATAGAGGATTAGATCTGACTGGTGATCTCAAGATCAAACTAAGTCGTTCAACTGACTGTGGGCTCCCATCTTATCACTGGTTAACACAATCAACAATATTCCAATAAGGGGTAATGAGCATGTAAACGCCACAAATGTGTGCGGATGACCATAAATAGAGCAAAGCACGAGAAAAAAATGAAAGGCAAATGCTATCAAGCTAATAACTTATGTTGTTGGTACATTATGTGCAAAAGAATATTAAGATGCTCTAACAAGAAGATAGGTTGTGTGCCTCTCTGCTGTGCGATGGCACTGACCTGAGGATAAGCATAACCTAGATATTCTAGAATTCATTGTTGTTTGCCGCCTCTCTGCTGTGCGATGGCACTGACCTGAGGATTGGCTTCTCTTTGAAAGCTCTAAGAATAGTCTCTTCTTGTCAAAATACTCGTAGACCGCTCAAAAGCTTCTGAGGAATGTTGATTACCATATAAGTGTGGGATCCACAAATGTTGGTTGAAATAATTAAACCTTAAACTATCACCAATCTGTGTCAAAAGTCTATGTATGGATTTAAGAGGACATATATACTGACAATCATTGTGGCTGCAATTCTTGAAAGTTCAAATCAATGTGGGAATCTAATAGTACCAGTATGATTTCCTAAGTTTGCTAATGACTCTGGATGAAAACCAAGAATTGAACATCAAAAGGTTTTGATAACAAGTCCCAAATGATTTGACTTGCCTGTATGATTCCAAAATTGAATTGGTCCTGGTATGGTCGAACTAAATAGAAGCTGCCTATTCCGGAACCGAATCCAGTAGATTTCTATCTCAGGATTTACCTCTCACAAAAAGTCAAAACAAGTCTAATTTTTGTACTTCAGTTTGATCTTCTAGTTATTTAGTCGTTTTAGTTTGTTTGTTTGTCGGACTACATCATAAAGTTCAGTATGGGATTAACTCACCAAAAAGGGTCATGTCTGAGATGACCACATGTGTTTTCAAAGGATAAATGGGTCACGTCTAAGGTGACAAAGTGTTTAAAAGGATCACGTCTGAGGTGATCAAAAGTTTTCAAGTTAAAATGGTCATGTCTGAGATGATCAAATGCTCATAATGTTATTTCAACAGTTAAAAAAGGTTTCAATGTTAAATGGTCAAAATGGGAGAAAATTTAATAAGTATGACCCATTCGCACAAATGGACCATTAGTATGGACTTATCATACGAATGGGAGCCATTCGTACGAATGGACCATGAGTATGGACCATTCAACCGAATGGCCCATACGATTGGCCCAGTCGGAACGAATGACTAAGTCGCACGACTGAGCCCCAGTCGGACGACTAAAGGGGGGCAACTGAACCAATCGCACGACTGAGGCCCATTCGCCCGAATGAAAGGTGCGTATGAGCCCAGTCGTATGATTGAATTTAGGTTTAGTCTAAATAGAGAGAGAGTCGGTCGCAGAGACTCACCACTCTCAAATTTACCCTAAATCGCACGACTAAAGTTACTCTGCCCAAATTTCGTTTGATCACTATAAACCCTCGATTCTTGCATACTGACCATTGGCATTGACTCTACAGGTAATTTGCGGTGAAGAAACCTTACCAAATCGTTCAATTTGACACTAAATCTGGACAATCAGACCCGTTAGAAAAACCATGACATATGTGGCAAAATAACCTAACTAAACGACTCAAACAAATGAAATTAAAGATGTTAGGTGTTAAACGAATGGATTGCGAGTCTAATGAACCAGAACACGAAGTCTAAAACTCAAAATTGGTGAAAAATTGAATTTGAATTGAACAGACAGAACAACATGCGAATGGACAGGTTGATGAACTTCAGTCGCACGATTGAAGGGTGCGAATAGCTTAACCGCACGACTGAACCATGCGTATGAGTTTAGTCGCACGACTGGTGTAACCGCATGAGGTTACATACGCATGAGTCCAGTCGCACACTCAGTAGTACGTATGGGGTCAGTCGCATGACTGAATCCCAGTCGCACTGCTCATTCGCACGACTGATTTCAGTCGCACAACCTCATTCGCATGACAGAAAGAATTTTTTTCAAGTCCAAGTGTTTCATGACATTCGTAGCCAATGGGTACTAATGTTTACTTTGTTTGTGTAACAGATGGCGAGTCGATGGACTATGAGTACGAAGCACAATATTTGTGCTCATCTGGATCTGACATCCAGAAATGCTGCAGATTTCTCTGGCATTATCACCTTCCTAAGGAGATCGAGGATTGCACACGCCATATCTGCTCCATGTACTCCTTATCGTTCTATTCAGCAGGCCTTCTGGGAAGGTGCGGTAGTTGATCGATCCTTTGAGCCTCACTGTATCAGAAGTACTGTCTTTGGAGAGGCCATAGCTATCACAGAGGAGGATCTTAGGATCGTGTTACAGTTGGGGGATGATGCTGACTGTCCTACTAGACTACACCCCCTTACTGTCAGAGGATGTTTTCTTCGAGCCAAGTACTCTGGAGACATCAATGCTGGGGTGCTCAACAAGAGCAACCTCTGTCCCCAGTTCAAGTACCTTGCTCACGTGCTGCTAAAGTGCATAGCTTCCAGGAAGGGAGGTTTTGATGAGTTATCTGACCAGATCCAGAACGCCTATGTTGCGTTGGTGCTGAACCACCCGTTCAGCTTCTCCAGGATGATCTTCAAGTACTTGGTGGAGAACATTGAGGGGAAAGGGAAAGAGGGCTTCTGTATGTACCCCCGATTCATGCAGATGATTATAGACCAGAAGCTCCCCTCCCTGCCAAAGGAGAAGGATGATGTTGTAGTGCTTGAGGTGATGGATGATACTACCTTGGGCAGGATGAAGGTATACAGGGGGAAGCAGGTGAAACCCCCTGTCAGGAGATTGTTTGGGCATCTGGCCCGTGAGGACTATGTGGTGCCAGCTAGGAGGAAGTGGCGCCACGACGACAGTGATTCTGATGTTGAGCAGATTTCTCTACCCACCGATGATTCTGATGATGATGACAGTGGGGATGCTGGAGATGACATGCCCATTCCATCGAGGGGCACAACTACTGATAGCACACCTCCAGTATCTGCCCCCACTGAAGATATAGCTGAGTCGGTCGGGTTCCACCAGGACTTTACACCTGGTGAGGAGGAAGAAGAGTCAGATGAGGAGCCACTGACTAGGAGTGTGGGAAGCAAAGTTGTTCCCATAGAGCATGGACTCTGGGCGGTTGGTGAACGCCCCAGTAGATCAGGAGAAACTGCTACTGACCCGACTTATGCTCCAGAGCCATCTAGCCGTGTTCTAGGGGGAGCATCCTCCTCGACAGGATCGAGGAAGAAAAGTATGGCTTAGCCCCATGGCATGAAGAAGAAGAAGAGAAGACTCACCTACATCACCACCACAGCCACCACCTCAGCCACCACCACTACCACCTCTACAGCCACACCATCCACCACCACAGCCACCACAGCCACCACTACCACCACCACACCTCCACCACTATACATATGCCATCCACCACCATATCATTCACACCTACATCACCTCCACTATCATCTAGACCTAACCCCATCTTCACCACTGCCACCACCACCGCCACTAGCCACTAAGCAGGACCATCATCACATCCCTCACATCTATATGGATCACCTCTACCTCCCATTGGGGTAGAGGAACAGCTTTCAGCGCTGAACCGGATGGTGATGCGTCTGTTAGCGGCTGATGAAGAGAAGACTGCGCAGATCCGTCAGGTGGCAGATCTCACAGCTGCGCAGTCCCGCCAGATCTCTCAGTAGGCTCAGCTGATCGAGGAGCAGGCCCAACAAATGGCTGCTCAGAGCCACGAGATTGCCCAACTCCAAGAGCACAGAGTCACCTCAGCTAAGAAGATTAAGGAGTTGGAGGATGCTAAAAATACCATCATGCTCAAGCTTAAGGGATCTAAAGATGAGCCTCTGAAGATTAAGGAAGGAGATGGTGATGATGGTGATGATGATGATGAGGATGAGGATGAGGACGATGATAGAGAGACTGATGATGATGAAGGGACTGAGGAAGAGAGGACAGAGGACAGGCATGAGGATGATGATGATGAAGGAGGAGATGCAGCTGCATCTGCCTCAGCTCAGGGTCAAGAAAGGAGATCAACGAGAAATCAAGACCAACGAGCTTCCTCCTCTGCCTCACCAAGTGATGATCCAGCAATTCAAGACAAAAGTAATGATTAGATGTCTATGTATTTGATAACTTTTGTATTTGAATCATGTATTTAAACTTATGTATTTGATGTTTATATTAAGATTAATGCATTTCTGTCTTGATTATTAACTAATGGTTGATGTGTTACATGTTTAAATCAAACAGATCCAAACTATCAAAGGGATGAATTTGATGTTGCTCCCCTTCAGCAGGTCAAGACTCAATTAACTATGATTCTTGATCTGCAAGGGATCGTCAGGAGATCTGTGAGTTATACCCCTGAAGAAGGGGAAATAATTCATGATCTTTCAAATGAGCAACTAGCCGAGATGTTCAAGCTAAATCCCGATGAGATCGTTAAGGATGCTCCAACGTGTGACTCTACCAGTGACGAAGAGCTAAATGACATGATGAGATAGAGATAGAAGACTTCACAGCAGAGCACTATCCTCAGTATGCTGACAACGAGGGAAATGTGGTCCCCAATCTGGGTGAATCCCTTGTCAGTGATACATTTAAGGTATTAGACCAGATGGAGCAGGAATCTGAGAAGACAGAAGGAAAGGCCCAAGCCTCAAACGATGATGTTGATATCAGAAAGGCTGAATGGGCTGCTTGTTTTGAGGAAATCCGAGCCCAACGCGCTGCTCCTAAACAGAATGTCTACACCAAACTCTACAGAGTGAAGAAACATCATAAGGTGTCGGGCAGGATTATAGCGTGGGCACATTTTGAGGATCTAAACGTTTATGCCGTTAAGAGAGAGAAGGGCATAGAGTACTTTAGATTTCCACATGATCTAAAGACTCTACCAGGTTTTGAGCTCAACCAGCTGGCAAAATTGAAGCTTCTATATGCTGATCCAAGGAAGATGTCAGGCTGGTTTGAGGCTGCCCTAAAGAAAGAGTACCACACCAGGTGGGTTAACTTCAAACCTCAACAACCTACGAGGTATATCAGATGATCAGAAGTTGATCCTATCACTGGTAAGCCAAAGATTGTGCTGAAGTGGAGTCCTCCAAGAACGATGTCAAGAATCCCTCTCAGGGAAATGCCACAGGACTTCACTCCACACTTCAAGTGGTGGTACTATGATTGGAGAACCGGGGAAGCGGTCATAGTTCTAAATAAAGAGGGACAAATGGATACCATCAGGGTGTTTGACCCAATGTGGCTAACCAACTTGTCAGCTAATGATGTCTACACTCTATACAAGTGGCTACTATTCTATGACACGCAAGATATAGTACAAGCCCTCCAATTCCAGAACGTCATAAGACTCTGTTTTGCGTTTGAGATTCACGCAGGAGTCACAAGAGAGGAAAAGTACAAGAAGTATGAGGAGGTGATGCAGAAAACAAGACATTAGATAGATCTAGGTCCAAGGGGGAGTTTGTTGATACATATGTACCTAGATACTGATATGAATGTAATATGTCTTGTTTGTCTTACACTGATGTAATGTTTGGAATATTAATGAAATGAGATTGGTTGTTTGTGATATATAATGTTTAATATTTCATTAATGAGTTGATGTTGAATTGGTTAAATAGGTTTGTGATTGTTTGAATTGATACACATAATGTTATATTAATGAATACATTCAAACTTAACATAATGAAGTTCTCATGCGAATGGCCCATGCGAATGGACCATACGCATGAATAACTTCAGGCGAATGACTCAGTCGCACGACTGAACCAGGAGACTGGATCAGTCGTATGATTGTAACATGAGATTGACTCAGTCGCACGACTGAACACTCAGTCGTGCGGATGGATCAACCGCATGGTTCAATCGCACGACTGAACCATACTAATGGTTCAGTCGCCCGAATGAACAACACTAACCTATAAATACCACCCAATTCGTGGAAAAACGTAAGCATTCATTCTATTTCGACTCCAGACGTACCCTAGCCGTCCAGAAGCCTCCAAGTTCATACTCCAAGTTCATAGAATGCTGTAAATCGATTCCTAATCGATTCTTAACATTAGATTCAATACTTTATTGATTCTACGTGCGTTCTCACTGATTGGATCTCCAATCAAATAGGATTCCGCACTATTTGGTTTGGTTTACACGTTAATCAGTTGGTGTATCGTTCAAATACCAGATCCTAACACGTTTTTCAGTTTCGCGCGTTATGTAATTTTCCCGGTTAAGTTTTATCACTTCCAAATCATCAGAAAAGATACGAAAATAGTCCTATAGTTAAATAACACAAGCCAAATTGAAAATTACATTCCCTAGGATCCTACGGTTACACGATATGTTAAAAGCCGAAAATCTGAAATAGCAAAACCAGACTCTTTAACGCGCAACAGCGCACTTAACACATCACGGAATGCTTCTAAAAGAAGCCTCCACATATTTCGTGTGGAAGGTTTGGCATGGGATAGTGAGAAGTGCGGTTGCTCAATTCCGCAAGCTGCTGGTTAATGGAAATGAGTTCCTCGCTCATCTGTTGAACTTTTTGGATAAATTCAGCTAAGCGTTAGGAAGCAACGAGGTTCATTTCTGTCAATTGCTTGATTAGTTCATGCATTTTGAAGAAATACTCTTGATTCGTCAGCTCTCGCGTTTCAGAACGCGGTTTCTTCGCAGGATTCCAGTTTGAGCTTCCGTGACTTGATTCTTTCATTTTTTCAGACGTTTTTGAGCAGGAATGAGTGTGATGAAAGAATGGAACAAGTGTGGTATTTATACACAGTTCGTGAAAAGTGAACACGGGGGTGTGCTTGGCTAGGCACGGCCCCGTGCTTGTCAGAAATCGTCTTAAATTCGACCTGCAACGTTCCAGAGTCGTCAGCGGAGATCGTGGAAAAAATTTGTCAGAGACACGGGGGCGTGCTTGATGAGGCATGGCCCCGTGCTTGTGCTTGTGAAGTCCTAAAAATTGCTAAAAAGTGAGAAAAATTTATGTACAGGTGCCGCGTTTAAGTTTCGGGTCTTCGGCATGACCCTTCCCCACACTTAGTTTTCGTTGGGGTGGAGGTTTAATTCCTCCGAAGGAATCTTGGTTGGTCCATCGTTATACGGTTTCAAACGATGACCATTTACTTTGAAACTTAAACCTGCGTGGTTGTAAATTTCAATGGCACCATTCAGAAACAGGTTTTTGATCGTATAAGGTCCAGACCAACGTCATTTCAGTTTTCCGGGAAATAAACGTAAACGAGAGTTATACAGTAAGACACGTTCTCCCACATGAAATTGTTTTGTGCTTTTTAATCGAGCGTCGTGGAATTTCCTTGTCTTTTCTTTGTAAACCCTAGCATTTTCATACGCTTGTTCCCTCAATTCCTCCAATTCGTGAATTTGTAGGAATCGATTCTTTCCTGCAAGGTCTTGGTCCAGGTTTGCTGCTTTAAGTGCCCAAAAGCCCTTGTGCTCTAGTTCTACGGGTAGATGACACGACTTCCCATAAACTAGTTTAAACGGTGTTGTGCCGATGGGAGTCTTATAGGCTGTTCGAAAAGCCCATAATGCATCATCTAACTTGGTAGGCCAGTCCTTGTGATTTTGACCTACACTTTTCTCAGGATTCGTTTGATACCTCGGTTAGTGACTTCGGCTTGCCCATTCGCTTGTGGATGGTAAGCAGTTGTAAAGCGATGGTGAACTCCATAACGTGCCATTGCTCTTTCTAGCTGATTGTTACAGAAAATGAGTTCCTCGGTCACTAATCAGAGCTTTGGGGGCACCAAAACGAGAAAATAGTTTCTTAAGGAATTTGACAACGTTCCTGGCATCATTAGTAGGCAGGGCTTGAGCTTCAGCCCATTTTGAAACGTAATCAACTGCTACCAAGATGTAACGATTGCCAAATGACACCGGGAATGGCCCCATGAAATCAATACCCCATATATCAAATATCTCGCATACTTGAACTGGTTTTTGAGGCATCTCATCCCGTGTTGAGATATTGGTTGCTCTTTGACATGCATCACAGGTGCGTACCATGTTATGAGCATCTTTGTAGATCATGGGCCAGTAAAATCCAGAGTCGAATACTTTCTTGGCTGTTAAGGTTGCTCCATGGTGTCCTCATGTGGGTCCTTCATGACACTGCCTTAGAATTTGTTCTGCTTCACTTCCGTATACGCATCTTCGAATGAGCTGGTCAGCACCGATTCTGAACAGATACGGGTCCTCCCAATAGTAATGTTTGATATCAGTAAAGAACTTCTTCTTTTGTTGATAAGTCATTCCTTTGAGAAGGATTCCGCTTGCTAAGTAATTTGCAAAATCGGCAAACCAAGGGTGTTCATCGATTGAGGATTGAATGTGCATAAGGAATTCGTGAGGAAAATTGTCGTTTATTTTGGCTTCCTCAGTTTGTGAAGGACTTGAATCCTCAAGATGCGAGAGATGATCAGCCGCTAGATTTTCCGCTCCTTTCTTATCACGAATTTCAATATCAAATTCTTGAAGCAGAAGAATCCAACGATTCAATCTCGGCTTTGCATCTTGTTTGTTGAACAAATAACGAAGGGCTGCATGATCGGTGTAAACAATTGTCTTTGAAAGGATGAGATACGAGCGGAATTTATCGAATGTGAAAACTACCGCAAGAAGTTCTTTTTCGGTGGTAGTGTAGTTTTCTTGTGCGTCGTTTAGGGTTTTGCTCGCATAATGAATAGGGTGAAATTGCTTGTCTTTCCTCTATCCTAAGACAGCTCCTACCGCGAAATCGCTTGCATCGCACATGAGTTCAAATGGTAGCGTCCAATCTGGGGAAACCATGATTGGAGCAGTTACCAATCTCTCCTTAAGCAATTTGAATGCACTAATGCATTCATCAGAAAATACAAATTTCGCGTCTTTCTCCAGAAGTTGAGTCATTGGTCGAGCGATTTTTGAAAAATCTCTAATGAAACGACGGTAGAATCCTGCATGTCCTAGGAAACTTCTGATGTCTTTCACGGTTGTGGGATGCGGAAGTTTAGAAATAGTGTCGACTTTGGCTTGATCGACTTCAAGCCCCGCTCGAGAGATTTTGTGTCCTAACACTATTCCTTCCGTAACCATGAAGTGGCACTTTTCCCAATTTAAAACAAGGTTGGAGTCTTCACATCTAACTAGCATCTTTTCCAGGTTTTCAAGACATTGCTCAAATGAGTTTCCAAAGATGGAGAAATCATCCATGAAAACTTCCATTGAGTGTTCAATCATGTCATAAGAAATTGCTACCATGCATCTTTGAAATGTAGCAGGAGCATTACACAATCCAAAGGGCATTCGCCGATAAGCAAATGTGCCATATGGATAGGTGAACGTTGTCTTTTCTTGATCTTCGGGAGCAATAGGAATTTGAAAATAACCTGAGAAACCATCCAGGAAACAATAGAACATTTTTTCAGACAATCTCTCAAGCATTTGGTCGATGAAAGGAAGAGGGAAGTGATCTTTCCTTGTGGCGTCATTGAGTTTGCGATAGTCTATGCAAACTCTCCATCCTGTAACCGTACGAGTGGGAATAAGCTCATTCTTCTCGTTAGTTACAACAGTCATTCCTCCTTTCTTTGGAACAACTTGGACGGGACTGACCCAAGGCGAATCAGAAATAGGGTAAATCAAACCGGCATCTAGCAGTTTGATTACTTCTTTCTTCACCACCTCTTGCATGCTCGGGTTTAAACGTCTTTGAGGTTGAATGACGGATTTGAAGTTCTCCTCCATCAATATTTTATGAGTGCAAAAGGATGGATTGATTCCCTTGATGTCCATAGGATTTAATACCCCCGACGTGTTTTCCATTTTTTAAATAAGGCATGTAATCCTATTGCTCACTTGTGTGCCTTAAGCACATTGAGCAACTTGTTCTTCTCATAAATTGATAAGGCGGATGAGATTATGACAGGAAGTTGAGATGTGTTTTCAAGAAAAGCGTATTCGAGATGAGATGGAAGTTCTTTGAGCTCTAAGATTGGAGGGTCTTCGATAGAAGGTTTGGCTTTTGGTTCTAAGTCTTGCTCAATGATCTCAAATGCTTCTTGATGAAATGATGTTTCGTCAACTTCAAGTTCTGGAATGGTTTGGTTTTCACAGATGGGTTCGGTGATTGTGACTTCTATTAATTGAGTATTGCAAGCTTCATTTTGAAGGGCTTCCTTCCAATGACGGCTTATGATCGAATTGCAAGCATCAACGTAATAGAGTGAGTCATCATGATGTTGAGGGTGTTTCATGGATTGGCCTATATCGAAAGTTACTTCCTCCTCGTCTACTCTAAGCGTGAGTTTGCCTGTACAAACATCAATGAGGGCTCGAGCAGTCGCTAAGAAAGGTCGACCTAGGATAAGAGGAACTTTTTGTCCTCATCCATGTCTAGGATCACAAAATCAACGGGAAATACGAATTTGTCAATTTTAACTAAGAGGTTTTCAACGATGCCCCTCGGATATTTGACAGAGCGGTCAGCTAACTGGATGCTCATACGGGTAGGTCTATGCTCACCTAAGTTTAATTTTTCAAAAACCGCATAAGGCATAAGGTTAATGCTTGCACCTAAATCAGCTAACGCATTACTGACAGAAAGATTTCCTATTAGGCAAGGTATGGTGAAACTTCCTGGATCAGTCATCTTTTGAGGTAGTTTGTTTTGAAGAACTGCAGAGCATTCCTCATTCAAAACTACGTGTGATAACTCTTCCAGCTTCTTTTTGTTTGACAAGACACCTTTTAGAAACTTAGCGTAGTTTGGCATTTGTGCTAAGGCCTCCACCAAGGGCAGATTGATGTGGAGTTTCTTGAACAACCCAAGGAATTTGCCATATGGTGCCTCCATTCTTTGTTGTCTCAAACGACCTGGATATGGAGGTGGTGGAACATAAGGTGGTGGTGGAACGTATTTCTTTGCTGGTTCTTCAATCATAACAGGTTGCTTTTTCTTATCACTCACATTACTTGGAGTTTCAGTTTCTACTTCTTCAAGGATGGGTTGTAATGCGGGTGCATCACCTTGAGTGGTTTTGCCACTCCTGGTGGTGATGGCTTTGACTTGAGCATTAGAATTTGTCACAGTGTTACTGGGCAAAGCTCCTTGAGGTCTTTCTGAGAGTTGTTGTGCTATTTGACCTACTTGGTGCTCTATGGTCTGTAATGATGCTTGTGTTGCTTTTGATGTAAGCTTCGTTTCTTTGGAACCTCTCCTCATTTCTTCGATCAGATTTCCGGATGTACTCATCTGTGGCTTGTGTGGTTAACAACAATTGCTGTAATAAGTCTTCCATTGATGATGCTCCACGGTCTTGGTTACTACTGCTTGGACCTTGGTATGGTGGTTTCTGTTGTTGGTAAGGTGGCCTTCGGTTGAATCCAGATGATTGTTGGTTACTGCCAGCATCTCTGTAATTCGAGTTGTTTCTCCAATTTGAATTGTATGAGTTGTTTGGGCCTCCTACGTAGTCAACATCTTCAACCATCATAACGCCTTGTGGGCACTCATTGGTCTTGTGTGAATTTCCACATGTGTTGCATCGTGTTGGAGTTTTCTTTAGCTCCTTTGTAATTGTTCAAATTTTTTGGTTAGAGCTTCTAATTGGGCTGCAATTAGGGTTTCAGAGTCTACTTGATGAATACCTTTAGAACTGGGTTTGGTTCTTAAAGGATTGTAAGCAAAGCTCTTCTTAGCTGCTCTTTCTAAGGCTTGATATGCTTTTGTTGGCGTGACACTTCCAAAATCTCCTCCCGCACTTTGGTCTACTGCTTGCTTGTGGGCTCCGCTGATCGCATCGTAAAAGGTTTGACATTGCAGCCATAGATCAAGTCCGTGATGTGGGCATCTCCGAAGGAGACTTTTATATCTCTCCCATGCTGCGTGTAATGATTCATCGTCGTCTTGGCGGAAACTTGTGATGCTGCTTCTTAGTTTGGCAGTATGATCGGGTGGAAAATATTTCAAAAGGAATTGTTCAGCCATTCCCGCCCATGTGGTGATGGAACCAGGCGGAAGTGAATCAAGCCAATCGATGGCTCGGCCTCGAAGTGAAAATGGAAAAAGTCTTAGTCGAATGGCGTCGTCTGAACAGTTATTGATTTTGAAGGTCGCACAGATTCGAAGGAATCGTGAGATGTGAGCATTAGGATCTTCGTCTTGTAACCCATGGAACTGAACAGAGTTTTCTACAAGTTGGATAATACTAGACTTAATCTCGAAATTGTTGGCCGCTATTGCTGGTTGGACAACACTAGACTCATAACCATCTATTGACGGTGTGGCATAGTGTGTCATCTTCATTTCCTCGTCTTGGTTAGCCATGTCTTCTTCGGATGGTGTATCTTCCAAAATGTCTTCTTCAATGACTGGTGCTTCTTGTTGTGATCTTTTGCGCAATCTTTGACGGAAAAGTCGTTCGGGTTCCGGAAGAGGCGGAACAAGTTCATAACTAGACGAATCGGACATACACTAACTTAAGGAAGCATAAACTAACTAAGGCTTAAAATGAATCAGGCAAAAATAACTAAACTAACTAAGGCAAACTACCTAAAAATGAAAATGAAGTTTAAACAAAAATATATTAACAGGTTATATGCAAGACAGTCAAAAATTTAGTTTGTCTTTCAAACTGCCGTGTGTCCCCGGCAACGGTGCCAAAAACTTGGTGGAGTGCGGATAGTATATATTTTGATAAAAGATTTATTGCACAGATTTAGTTTTAATTGGTTGTTACTAATACTAAACCACACACACAAAAGGCAGTGTACCTGTCGTGAGGTAATATAGTGTTGGTAAGAACCGAGTATCAATCCGTGGACACACCTAGCCTACTCAACAAACTTGATGTTTGACTATCAGATTTGGTTTTTGTTAAAGAAAGTGATATTTTGTATTGGAAAGATTTTTAGGGTTTAAAAGTAAACAATAATAAAAAGAAAGTAAACTAAGAATTGAAGCGTTTGGATTTAAAATTAGGGAATAAAAGTTATCATCCTAATTAGACTCCACTTATGTAATTGTGATGAATTGGTGATGTGATTTAAATATATTGATTAATGTAATTATGTTAATGTTTATAAAGATGAGCCGGCGCGATTTCTCGTCTATCCTGCTGCCGTAGTGACTTGATCCTGTTAGGCTGAGTTTACTGCTCAGATCAAAGCCCTAGTAATGTAGGTGAATCTTTTGTGTCCTATTTGACATACGATTTCTGAAAACATAATTTAATGTTAAAAAGAGAGTTGATCAGGTTCCTTCCTAACATACTATTAATTTTAGAAAACCGTAACAATTACTGAAGTTTCCGAACTAATAAAAGGGAACCCGCAAATGATCAGAAAGTTAAAGTGATATGATTTCTAATAACCATTTCTAGTTCATTAGCCATGGATTTATTATGTAGACCGGTTTCGCGAATGAAAGTTAATCATACGGTTTTCAACCTTGTATGACAATCACAATCACAAACCATAAAGTTATAACTTCCCGTTTAAATGTAGATGCTACCCATCAATAGTTTTCCCAAGACCACCATAACATTAACATAATATTTATCACACCATTAGTTCATCACAAATTACATAAGTTTCATCCGACTAGGATGATAAATAGAGTTTAGCTCATGATGAGCTTTAACATAACAACAGATAACAAAGAAGATAGATAAGTGATCATCGGTGAAATGGAACAATCAAACCGATAATCCACAATGGATGACGTTTTGGTGATCCCAAGCTTCTTCCAAGTGTTGTATGCACCTCCTGAGCCTCCGAATGATCTTGAAGTCTTGATTCCCAAGAGAATTCAGCAGAGTAACTCTCCCACCAAAGCTTGCCAAAAATGGTGAGCTTAGGCTTCTATTTATAGGCTTTCCGGAGTGTTTAAGCACGGCCCCGTCCCTAAAAGGCACGGCCCCGTGCTAGTACAATGCTTACGAAAGTTAGTCGGCTCGTACATGCAGGTTGTGTCGGGCACGGCCCCGTGCTAAATGGGGCACGACCCCGTGTTGGAGGTGGGGCATGGCCCCGTGCCTTATGGGGCACGGCCCCGTGTCTACTTTTAGGGGACAGTACTTTTGTCCTTGTCAGATGTCCAAACACGGGGGTGTGTTAATTTAGCACGGGGGTGTGTTTCTGGCAAGGCATGGGGGTGTGCTTAATGAGGCACGGCCCCATGCTTGGAGTCCAAAGCTCGGATCACTTCAATTTCTTGTTAAATATACTCCTTTTGTCCATCTTGCCTTTTTAAACACCTGAAAACACAATTTAACACTTTTAAGTACATTTGTTGGAGCTGTAAAAGATAGTCTATATTATCAACACAGTGAAAGTCAATAAAAGTCAACGTCATGGTCAAAGTCAACAAAAGTCAAACCCGACATGTTCGAGACGAGGAACCGAGACGAGACATTGAAGATTTAGATGACTAGGAGTTATATTGTAATAAATATATTTTGTGTGAACAAAATATATTTTATCTTGTTTTTAGTCATTTTTATGCTTAATATGTAATTTTGTGTTAATTAGCCTAAGTCTAGGAGTTAAGTGCAATTAGTGGATATTAGTCTAGACTATAAATAGGTTAACTGTCATTAGTGTTGGTTAATGGTTGAATGACCAATTGATTGAGGGATTATTTGTAAACACATATTTTGCAATCTAATTGAAGATCAAAGGGGATTTATTGTGATTATCATATTTTGATCTAATTCTTCATGATTTGATTCAAGTTTGATCATCCTGGAGTTACAATTTGGTATCAGAGCCATTTTGGATCAAATTCACTGAAGAGATTTGAAGATTTTTAGAGAGAGAAGTTGAGGTTTTGGTTGTTTTTGTTCAATATTATGTTTTCATCAATTTCGTATCAAATTTGAGTGTTATTGATATGGAAATTGATTGAAATTTGCTTGTTATTGGTTGGGAAAGCTCTGTTAATCATCAGGTTTCAAATCCATTAAGATTTGGGTGTTTTCAGATTGATTTCGTCTTGAAAAAGCTTTTCAGCTTCGTCCAGCAAAATTACCAATTCATCCAGCGAAACTGCATGTTCTTTCAGCGAAACTACAAGTGTTTTACACTTTGTAGTTAATTTCAGCATCTCAGCGAAAGTAGTGATCTTGAACGAAAGTTCAACAGTGCTTGTGTGCATATTACAAGCGAAATTGCTGTCGAAAGTATCTTTGAACGGAAGTTCAAGCTTGTTTTGTGCGAAATTGTCGGCGAAACAAAGCAGTCTAAAGCATTTGGCTAGCGAAACTGCTGCCGAAATTTCCAGCGAAACTACTCTCGGCTCAGCGAAACTAGATTTTTCTGCGAAACTAGCTCTGCGAAACTACAATTCCGGTGAAATTATCATTTTGTTTCAGCGAAACTAGAATGTCAAAGATGACTTTTTCCCTCTAGTTGGGATTAATTGAGTTCATCTTGATAAAGAAATTATCATTTTGTTTCAGCTTGACCCCAGTTGCTAAGATTGTCTAGCGTGACATTTAAAAAATAATATTATTCCCGGGGGAGAATTGTTCTAAATTTTTTTGGGAAAAATATTTTTGGGGCGTTTAATTGTTTAAACAAAATAAAAATAAAAATGGCTTTTGTAGAATTGATTAAATCCTTCGAATCAGATGATCTCACAATTGCACAATGTCGGTTTGATAATTTTGCAGCTTTAAAGAATGAAAAGATGTCCGATTTTGTTGATCGTTTTCTGTTGGGGGGAAGTAATCTGAAGAAGTTTGATGCCCAATTGGGAAATCATGAACAAGTTCTAAGATTGCTTGATTCCCTCCCATCAGAATGGAGCTCACACGACAAGTCGATTAAAAGAGATAGAGGTTTTCGGGATTACAAACTAATGGAGGTAATCAACAAACTGAAAGAAATGGAGTTGGATATCAAACGTCGTGAGTATTATGAAGCAACATATCTAACTCCAAAGATCACTTCAAACTCCAAAGAGAAACCAGAAGAGAGATCAGATTCTGACACCAATTTTGACGGTTTACTGAAACCTGAAACTGAAGAGGTACAAGAGGAGCTTAAGCAGACATCAATGGGTACAGGTGGAGCTGAGTTGAATGCTGAAGTTTGTGATGTTGAGAAGGAAGAGGAATGGGAGCGAAATACCAGAGTTTGCAATTGCGAGAAGGCTCTTACTGCTGAAAGAGTCATCCTGGATCTTCCATACGAGACAGTTCAGGATATGTGTTCTTCTGCTTGCAAAATTCGTTTATTTGGTGTGTATAAAGCTAATAGGTTACTTTTAGATAACCAAAAGGAGTTGTTGAATCATTAGGGAATGAGAATCCTACAAGTGAAGCCAACACAATAGGAGATGTCAATCAAGATCCGTTGATGAAAGATCTGTATATACGAGACTGGATAAGCTCAGATGATGAATCAATCACAGAGGAGCGTGTTGGTTCCTCACCGATCAAGATATCTCCTGACATTGTCAAGTCACAAAAGCTTCCAAAAGCTGAATCAAGACCAATACAGATCTCTTCTCCAATTGCAAAGCATCCCAGTAAATCAGTAAAGATCTCATTCACTGCTCAGCACGGGAAACTTCAGAACAAGCAAGAATCTGCTACAAGCTCCAAGCATTCCTCATCACCACCTGCACAACACGGGACTACAAAGAATCAAAAGCTTTTCAAGGCTTGTTTTGAGTGTGGAAAAGAAGGTCATGTGGTAAAGAAATGTCCTCAAAGGCTTGCTACGAATGGTAAAGGCAAAACAAATTGCTTCTCCGAATATAAGTCTAAAAACAATGTTCCAGACGGTAAAGGCAACACGGGTTGCTTCTCTGGATCAAGGGGTAAACAACACACATCTTTAAATGGTTGGATGAAAAACCCTCCATCCAAACCTTTTCATGTGAAGCCGGTTTCACATGATACAAAGATGAAAATGACCAAAGCTTCAAAACCAAATTCTTTTCCTTCTGGTCTTAAACAGAAAATGATTTCCAAATTTAATTCATTCAAATTCAAGTTAATTGAACCGAAACAAATTTGGCAAATTAAAAAGAAGGATACAGCAATCCCCGATTGTTTAAACAGTTGTGTGCAGAAGCTTGTTACTTATCTTGATGAAAAAGGAACTTCCAGGACTACGATGGCCTGGGTTCCCCTTTCAAACTAATCTGTTTATGAGTGCAGGAACAATTCAGGAGGACTGTTAGTAATCCGGTTTACTGACAGGGATTGTTCCTAATTCAAATTTGAGGCGGAACAAACAGGTTAAGGTCATGGTATTATATCCACAATCTGGATTTTTATCTGCATTATCACAGTTCTCACTTCACAGTCACTGCATATTTCTTGAGAATTCATTTCTTATCTTCATATCAGTGTAGTTTGGAAGACCTTCTTTGATAAATTTTTATTTTGGTACAGTTTAAAAAAATTAAAATTAAAATTAAAAAAAATTAAAAAAATAAAAAAAATTAAAAAAATAAATAATAAAAAAATAAAATAATAAAAAAAGTTTGCAAAAATAAAAATTTAGGGGGAGAGTATAAGTAAATAAAAATGAAAAGAGAACTGGGAACTTGATTTGAGATGATTGAGAAATGATTGTATATCTTCTTGAAATGCTTGTTTTTGCATGACTTGTGTTTTTAAAATGAGAATGATATTAACTAATGCTGTTATCTGATTTACGTCTTATTTTTAATCACAATAAAAGAAAAACAATCAGATTCTTTAATGATATGCTTGGTAGACTCAGCCTGAAGAATAAAGTAGACAGCAGTATGATGATTTAAATTAAAATATATGCTTAAGGACGCCTGGATTTACGCAATCATTTTGGCCTGCACGAAAACTGAGTCCCGACAAAAATTGGATTGAGAATTGATCTTTCACCCTCCATGATACAAATCATATCAGTCATATCTTTGAGCTATGATTGGTGTATTTATGTGTCTTGTGTTTGTGCTAATTTCCTCTGCTGTACGATAGTACTGACCTGGAGCTCTCATCAGCACACGATTAAATGGTCATCTCCTTTGTTATACGTGAGAATAGACCTGGAGCTCTCACTATTTTGATCTAAGTTGTGTCAAATCATCTAACGATGAATTCATCGCAGAATGCAATATTCTGTTGATAATCACTTGCACACTAATGCACAAGCCTTGTTCTATAAAGATCGTAACAAAATTCAAGAAATCCTGAGGTTGGGTGAGGGTTTTTGCCAAATGATTGTGGGGTCCTAACATTCTAAAGCATCTAATCGAACCTTAACAAATCATTTGCTGCTTGTTGAAAAATATAGGGCATGAGTTTAAGTGGACAAATGTATCAGCAATCGTTATTGGTCTGTTTAAGAATTTCAAAATCAGTCAAAGACTATGATTAGATTCAGTTATCAGTGTGATCTCATTGCTTGTCGATGATTAAATTCATCTTTGTGCTAAGTATATCTTGATGATGTGATCTCGTGATCGATTCAGTTCTCGGTTTTAAATGTTAAAAAAAACAAAAAAACAAAAAAAAATAATATATAAAAAAAATGTTATAATAAATGTATATAATATAAAATTATAATAAAATTTCATTTTAATTTCTCTTAGGTCTTCCATATTATGTTGTTTCAATTTTATCATTTTTCATGCATTTCACGGAAATTGCGCACAAATGAACACGGGTTCGCTTGTTTTTCACACACAGATAAACACGGGTTTATTTTGTTAAAATGAAATGACCTAACTAGAAATGTCAAGATTGTGTTTGTGAATGTGTTTTAGATTTTTGCCTTAAGTGATGGCCGATCATCAGTTGAGCAGTGTACCTGATCAGAGAACCTGTTCCTCAAGTTTGCAGAAAATACCAAGCTAGGAATCCTCCTCCTACATCTTCTGAAGCACTCAAGCTTAGAGATTTGGGAAACTTGTTCCAATATCTTTGTAAAGCTTGCACTCGAAAAGGGGGAGCATATATATAGGGGGAGCTTATGAGATGAAAAATCTTTCTCGTCACATTCAAAAAGATTCAAATTGAAGATCTTTCTACTGTTGACTTCTCGATGCTGATTTCGTTTGAAGACGTTGATAATGATAGACTAAGGGGGAGTATTGTTGGAGCTGTAAAAGATAGTCTATATTATCAGCACAGTGAAAGTCAACAAAAGTCAACGTCATGGTCAAAGTCAACAAAAGTCAAACCCGACATGTTCGAGACGAGGAACCGAGACGAGACGTTGAAGATTTAGATGACTAGGAGTTATATTATAATAAATATATTTTGTGTGAACAAAATATATTTTATCTTGTTTTTAGTCATTTTTATGCTTAATATGTAATTTTGTGTTAATTAGCCTAAGTCTAGGGAGTTAAGTGCAATTAGTGGATATTAGTCTAGACTATAAATAGGTTAATTGTCATTAGTGTTGGTTAATGGTTGAATGACCAATTGATTGAGGGATTATTTGTAAACACATATTTTGCAATCTAATTGAAGATCAAAGGGATTTATTGTGATTATCATATTTTGATCTAATTCTTCATGATTTGATTCAAGTTTGATCATCCTGGAGTTACAACATTTTCATCATTTTAAGGAAGATATTAAGGAATAATTGATGTGCTTTTGATAGGATTTTTATGTATAATTTGTAGCACATCAACCTCTTATACCTCATTTTCATATAATGATATAAAAATCGCACTATAATATTCATGAAAATCAGTAAACTCTTTCTCACTATTATATAGAACCAAGTTTCCCACCAGCATTTCACTACCATTACTAAATTTTTGTTGAGAGTTAAGAGTACAACTATAAGTAGTATCTGCCACAGGGTTCAAAAGATGATGAACCGACTCAATCAATTACCATACTTGGCTATAAAAACATGGTCTAATCTATAGTGAGAGATTAGTTGTTTCATTTCAAGAGTAAACACTTCATCTAAACAAGTTTGATTGACAAAAGCCATAATTGCAACCTCAACCTGATCATTATCCTCAAAGTTCTTAGTTAATGCTTGTAATTTCATAACAAAATTTACCTTATTAGAAATTTCAGCCTCAATAGAACCTTCAACCAATCTTCTTAGCAAAATACTGCTCACCTTGAACATCACCCATTCCAGATTGTTGAATTTGTTACAACTGATTACTCTTATACTTGTTGCAACCCATATCAGCAGCACTAAACCCAACAGAAGCAATAGGGATACGAATCCTAACTGAATTGGTCAAGATTTTAGTTTCGGTAGCTAGAGTCTCGAATTTCGATTGAGAATCCATCAAATTAAGTTTTGAATTACTCAATTCTAGAAGTGAAACACGATCCTCATGCTAATCTCAACATTAAAATTTGAAGTGCCTTGAATTCCGATGTCCGGCGGTTTTTCCAACAAACCACCGTCCCGGTCGCCCATCACTAACCGCCACCGAACCTCAAACATGAAATCTCAGAACAATAGCAGCACAGATACAATGAAATAAGATCAGAAGATAAGAATCGCCAAAATCGCCAGTGCACAAAAAATCGCGCCTAAAAACTCAAAATCTAAAAACGCAAAAATGAAATTCCCTGAGTGCCACTTTTAAGGAGATGGCATATAAGGACACCTCCCAACATCCACCTCCAAATCATTGGTAAATCATAATTGGAGAATCATTCTTCATATCTTTTTATATTACTTATCAAACAAATCAGGAGGATGGGATCAAGTACCATTGGATCTAGCATGGGCTGTCCATGGACTTGTCAAACATCAAAGTTATGATTTTTCAAACTTCATTTTTCAAAACCTTTGTAGACATGTAATTGCTACTGCGAAACTTAAGTTTTTAATTTACCCTAGATTAATTCAACTGATTTATAAGAAGAATTTGGTAAGAAACTTAAAATTGAAGGAGTTGTGCACGCCTTAAGAACTTTCAAAAAATATATTTTCTTAAAGTTCATGGCCACTACAAAATCTTTTTCTTGAAATCAAACTCCCTTGTTTGCACACATGCTTGAGGTCACCTTGCAGCATGGCAACACCCTCCATTGTTGATCCCACACCCTTTATTTCAAAGCCTAAAGCACATAAACAAAAGCAAATCCCTGCATCATCTACTAAGAAGATGCAAGCCCCTAAATGACCTCCCCTAAAAAAGGCAAGACTGGAAACAAGGGTCCCAATTAAGTCAAAGGTGTCAATCACACCTAAACAAAAGCTCAAAGAAGAAGGTTTCTCTTCCTTCTTCAGAGCAGATCGAAACCTAATCCGTTAGCCCTCAACTAGAGTCCTAACACTTTATTGAGCAACCAAAAAGGGATACTCATATTGCCGAGACTACTTTTGAGGAAGAAGTCTCATTAGGAACTCGTTCACATCCTGGGCCATTAGATTTAGCTCCTCAATCTCCCATACCTAGGATGAAGATGTTCCTACTGCACTCCACCGTGACCCACTATCTCCCCCTCCCCATACACTACAGACAGTGGAGACTAATATGTTTGTAGAAATGTCTGACCAACATCCTTTACCCCAAGAATTGATCCTATGGAGGAAAGGATCAACATGGAAGAGATTGTCTCTATTGTTGATCCATCAATTGATTAGCAAGACAAAGACAACATGCTTAAGACCTCCACCACAAAAACTCACCTTGAGAATGTTTCTTTGGAGTCATCCCCTGAGGAGAGGAATCCAGGGCGTCAAGAAACCTCATCTAGTGGTGAGGGTGCAGTGGCTCAGCCTAGGAATTCATCTACCAAGAATTCCACACCTGTGGATGAGGGAAGTCTGGAACAAATCCATGAATTGACAAGCCACGGTACTTGAATGCAAGGCTTAGAAAATTATGCTGAACGTGCCACAGTTCTAGAATTTAAGAAGCGTCTGCTGAAGTCTTTGGTAGATAGACTCATTGAGGTGGAAGCTCAACTTAGGACTCTCCAATAATAAGATGAAAGAGTTACATCTTTAGAGCAACAACTTACAACTTTTTAGCAATTTGCAATAAGGGCAAAGGACTTTGAACACAAGGATAAAAAACTTAAAGAGACCATTGACCTTCAACAATCTATCATCCTGAGTCTTCAAATCTCAGCACCATAAGAACCTTTGGATATTCCTTTCTTTACCCACTTAGTGTCATCTGGAATGACTAGGTACGAGAATGATATTCTCTGTGTTGATGTGATATCAACAAGGATCTAGTATGATGATTTGAGTTAGTGATTATGCAACGGTAATACACAATCAAGGTTCATTGAATGCTGAACAAACTCATAAATGCTTTGCATTAATGATGGTAAACAAGTTACAATGAATGATAAGGTTTTAGCAAAAAATACAGTAACTTGAAACTTTTAAAACATATGACAATCAAAGATTCTAATATTCTAGTTGTCCCAAAAGTAGGGTATTCAATTCTATTTATAGGCTAACATAAGGCCTGTACAAAATGACTAAACTACCCTGAAACTATACATCAGAATTCTAGTTTATGTACAAAAACCTAATAATCATTTGTATCTGTTTATCCGCATATAGAAATGCGGATAGCCAATACTTGTCTTCTTTGGCAGATTCTTCACCCGCATATCTTCTTGGACTTGTAGGATTTCACCAGCAGAACAACCATCAACCACCTCTTGAATTGACATGTATGATCCTTTCAGGGTCCAACAATACTCCCCCTTGTTAGGTCTAGTTGATTGTATAGGTTTAGAAATTATTCAACTCTAGTAACAATTTCATGTAAATTCTTCATTTTGTAATCATGATATATATATATATATATATATATATATATATATATATATATATATATATATATATATATATATATATATGTTAACCCTATATATTTGCTTGTATTGATTATATACATGATTACAGGAAAACATCATACTTGGTCAATTCTCAAATTGACACAAGTACAAGAACTATCTACGGATGAGCAAAGTGTATTTCCGTAGATGTTTTCCGAAGAACAGCAAAAGAAAAGTCAAGGATCAGGCATCTGTAGATCTCCTTCGGAAGACATATTCTGAAGACAAATTGCTGGACAATTTAGAAGGATGTCTGTTGTTGCCGATGAACTTGAAGATCGAAGATCAAATTCCTAGGGAAGACCAATTCCTACGAAAAAACAAACTATTCTATGAAGTCAATCTCTGAAGTGATGTCATCAATTCAACTTCTACGGAAGATTGATGTCATTCAAGAAGTGTCAATCACATCACATCAGAATTTCACTGATGTAACATTCTTACCACGATAAGAAAGTTACTTTTACCCCTTGTAAAAGTGTATCCCTCTACCTATAAAGAGAAGGCATGGGTGCACTCTCCATATACATAGAAATACACACACAAACAATACATCATTTTCTGATTACACCAAAACATCAATCAAAATAGCAAAATAGCAAAAACAAACAAGAACATCATCTAGCAATTAGCTCATCATCATCAAAATCCAAACTACAAATTGTAACAAATTTAGAATTTAATGGAAATCATTTGAAGCAATCGTGTTTATCTTATTACTTAATTTGTAGCTTGATTTATCGTATTTGTTCTTCATTGTTCATCATTGCAAATTACAATATTATAAACAATTAATTAAACAACAAGTTGTGGTAATTCTGCGATCACTATTTGTCATATCTAAACAGATAATTTTCTGTTTCGATCCATGGATTTTTAAGTGGTATGAGAGCCTCGTGCTTATTGATTTAGATCAATTGATCTATCAGTTTTAGATTTGTTCAATTAGTTGTTCAATCAGTTTTAGATTTGTTCGATCTGATAATTTTGCTTCAAATTGCGTTTGAATGTTCATCACTACTTGGGTATTCATAATTTAGATTTAAGCGTGTTGTTGAACAATCTAATCAAATCATACGTTGGGTTTAGCTAATTAATAGCTATCGAAGGAATTTAACTCAACGATTTGGTGTAATCAGTTAAAATCGTCAAACCCTTTTATATCGATCATCGAGTACTGTTTCATTACTCGATTAACTCCGATCTACATCATCAATATAACTTTGATTCGTGGATTAGTGTTATTGTTCGACAATCAAAAGGTTGTTCAAACAAGTTTGAACAAAATTCATCATTAATCATCTCAAATTTCAAATATCTGAGAATTTATTAAGAGATTTGACTAATTTCAATCACAACTCCTTCTCTGTCTGAGAATTATTAAGAGTTTGAGATTAATTAGATCATTCTCATCAAAAGTCATTAATTCCTCGTAAATTTTGTCCTGATTGATTGAATATTAGTTTTATTAGTGATTTATTACTGTTGAGTCAGTGTGTTTGCTTTACGTTTACATATTCACAGGGTATAGATCATTTAATAGTTTGATAATCAACGAGCTTCTTAAAATGAGTAATTCATTTGTTGGATTAGCTTATCAACCCCCAAAATTAGAAAACAAAGCTTATTTTAAAATTTGGAAAATCAGATTCAGGAATCATGTTAATTTCACTGACTCGGACTTATGGGTGTCTATAACTAAAGGTCCATATATTCCACCTGCAGTTGGACCTGATTATAGTGATTCAATCAGCCTATAAGTTTGAAAGACCTGTCTCTTGAAGATGCAAAGATAGTCAATATTGATATTAAGGCCTAGTCTGCTTACTATGGCTTTACCTGAAGACCTCTTGATCAGATGTGAAGCATACAAAACAGCTAAAACATTAAAAGTCTCTCCTGCATGCATGCACTTAAGTGTAGAGTAGAAATGCTTCAAAAGTTTTACACCCAGCATCAGAATTATTCTAAGTGTAAAATCTTCCGAAGCCAAGACCAATATCTTCTGAAGCCAAAAGTGAAGTCTTCCGAAGCTTCAAAGACAAAGTCTTGCGAAGCCAAGAAATGAAGACTGATTTCTTCCGAAGACTTTTAATACATGCTTTATCTGATATACTTTTCCATAAAGCTGGACCACTTTCCGCTGCAACTCTGATGACTCATCAACGTACACAAGTTGGTGAAAAGGTCCATGATTTTGGTAACGCTACATTGAGGTCTTGAGTCTGTTGCTTTCTTGTACTTTTATCCTTTTTGTAATATATTAGGATAAGAGCTATGGCATATCATACTCACTAGTCAAAAGGCAATCTGCCTTTTGACTCTACATTTGATTTTGTTGTTATCTAGATCAAATGTTTCCAGTTGGCTTTCTAAGCGTGGCCAGCTGTAGGATGTAGTATAAAGTATCTAAGGTCTTTTTATCTTTCTTTATGCTTTGTAAAACTTATAAAGAACTTGAGAGCAATATACAACATTCTTGAAAACCAATCTCCTCGTGTTGTTTGTTCTTGTTCTGTCTCATACTTGCTTGTGTTCTTAGTATCAAACCATATTGATCCCAGTTCTTTATTTGATTTGTTAATTGTTCTATAACGCTCTCCTCATTGTGTGTTGTGTTGTAAGTGACCATCCCTTAAACGGTCCTGCAACACAGGTGAAACCATGACTCTGCAATACTTCAGGTATGTTGAGATTGTGGACACTCTAATGGATGTTGGAGTGACTCTTGAGAACAGGGACATTGTAAGGAAGTTCATGTCCTCTCTTATTAGACAATGGACACATTATTGTGTTATTATCAAGAGAACTAAGAACCTTAATACTCTTACTTTGACAGAGTTGTATGGTATTCTTAGTGGATATCCGATGGAGATGAACATGGAAAGTTCATCTGGTAACTCCAGCAATCAACTGAGTTCAGCCCTCCATATGGTTGAAAGGGATAGTAGAGAACCACAACATCATCTTATCTGCTACCCTGAAAACTCATTAAAGGGTCCTTTCATCACTCTGTCGGAGACACCAAGAGAAAGCTACACTCAAGGAAGCCCATTGCAAGAGACAAGCTCTTCACAAGCCTTTGTGTCTTCTGATGAAAGACAGTCAACTTTATCTTCACCCTTGAAGATCTGGACTATATCCATCCAAATAACCTAGAATACATGGAGATAGTTCAGCAAATGGCTCTTCTCACTCATATAGCCTAGAAATTCTACAAGAGGATATGGAGGAAGTTTCCAAGCAATGCAGCCAGTGGAAAGTTTGGGCTGGATAAAAGCAAAGTTAAGTGTTACAACTGTAACCAGAAGGATCACTTTCCAAGGGAGTGTAAGGAACCAAGGACAAATGATGGACAAACACAGGCCAGGCCAAACTACACTAAGAGAGCCACCCAAAATAAGAAGCCAAAGTTGTGACATCCGACCCATTTTCAAACTGCAAACCCGAACCCAATCTATATTATTTATTTCAATGAATTGAATGCATTAAATATGTACTTTAACAAATAGGATGACTTGTTTTTATTTCTCATTTGTTAAATAATGCAAACAATTCATAATGAGTTTATAAATTATAAAACAAAATATCAAGATTATGAAATCTTAGTGGACATTTATGAGTTTCAATTATTAACATATAAATAAATAATTGTAACAAAATCATAATATGATAAAAGTTTCTACATAATTTAAGATGTTTTTGAATTAAAATGTTAAAAAGATTTAAAAGGGTTTCATAAAATAAAATTTATTCATCAAATTAAGGTTATCAAAGTTCAAGGTTTAAATTGCAAATTTTAAAACTTGATTTAGTTGTTTTTTTACATAAAATAACAAAACATAAAACTCCAGGGACCAAATTGTAATTTTTTAAAAAAAACACCCCAAACCCCCCTGTTTTTCCCCGTCGACTTCTCCACCTCCGGCCGATATTCCGGCCAACTCCGGCGGGAGTTGAAACCCCCAAATTATGCGATTTTGACTCAATCAACCGTTACTTCTTGGTCGCGACCCTGTCTCGAACTCACGACCCATTTTAATTCGAAGTCGGTTACCAATATTAACATGATCGAAACCGAAGATCGTTGCTCAAAAACGGAATCGGTTACAGCTTGAAACGTAATCAAACGGCTGGAATAATTGGTTTAAAATGATCCTGTGATCATTGCGAATGAAACAACCATTTCAATTGAGTTGTAACTTCAGGAACAATAATCAATTTCAACCGAAACCCCAAATCAATATCTTTAACTCGTTGAGTGCGAAACCGATCGAATCGAGCCTATATAAGCGAGGGCAAACCTTCACATCGACCCCTTTAAGCTTTCTGCACAATCAATTTCACTAAACATTCAAACTTCCAAGCTAATCGGTGCTCGCATCCGTCTCGGTTCTGCGCAGCTCACTTGATCCAATTCACATCAATTCGACAACAATCCAGGTAATTCCACACACACACACACTCGATTCTATGTGGGGAATAAAAGCCCCAAGTGTATTCGAGTTAATCACATCAAATCGATGTTCAATTTTGCTCAAATAGAATTAGGGTTCATGCTGATTTGGGGAAAATCAAGATTTAAGGGTTTTTAATTCTTTCAATTGGAAGATACTCAGATTTGGGGCCTTGGCCCAGCGGTAACACACTCACCATACGCAAGGGGCGACCCAGGTTCGAACCTGGGCCCCCACGAATATTTTTTAAAACCGTTTTTCTTTTCTTTCCTTTTCAAATTAAATTTCAGAAAATCATTACAACAACTTGTTAATTAAAATAATTTTAGAAATTATTTATTTCTGAAAATTCTAAAAAAAAAATTATAATCTTATTTTTATTAAAGGTTTAAATGTTATAAAAAAATCTTATTTATAAGTTTTATATTTTATATAAAGAAAATCACGTTTAAACAAACTAAAACTATTTCAAATCATTTTAAGTTAATATTTTATAAACTCTAAATAATTAGCTATTCACTTAATTATTTTGACCAAGAGTTCAAATAATTAATTTAAGATTAATTATTTAATTTCTACACTTTAACATTTATTCAAACGTTTTTATTAAATGTTTTTAATTAGTAATCTATCCCAATTATTATCAATCAATATTTTCTTTATTTAAATTCATTTTCTCTATTTTATTTAATTATATTCAATCAAATACATTAGTTTAAATTATTTGTAAACCCTAAACCCCAAATTAGAACCCTAGTTTTTCAAATCAATCTAGACTTCGATCAATACGTCGTTTTAAGATTTGGCACTATTCCTTAGGGTAAATCCGTGAAGAAATCGTTGGTGTGTAATCTTGCATATTATACAAACCATACTAATATACCAAGTGAGTATTCATTGCCCATTTTCATATTTTATATTTTGGGGAAATCATGTGATTCAATATTCAATTATTGTTATTCATTGTTATTCGAATTCATTCTAAATACAATTCAATACATGATATGTTATTACTTGCAATTATGTGTTCATAGATAGATAAACTTGATGATACAATCATTAATTCATGCAACCACGGTAACAATGATAGATCTATTGGTTTGACAAACCCACCCCATTTGTTTAGACGCGTGGTGATTGAAACCGGAAATCATTCATTCTATAAGGCTTCGTCTGAGGACCGAGTCAAATCAGTCATTAGGGTTGATTGTGTTAGTTTTTCTGTTATGATTCACTGTTGCATTTTAGTCTGACATAGTCATGAAAAATTGAATTGTTTTTCAAGATGTTAATCAATCTATATATGTGTAAATAAACCTATGATTACTCACCGGCTAATTAGTTAGCTGACCCGTTACTTTTTCACATGATTTCAGGAAATGCTACTTAGTGGAATTCTCTCTCTGCTCATATAGGATTGGACTTAGTCAATAATAAAGAAGACAATATTATGTTTTATGGTTTATTCTTAAATGCGTTGTAATGTGTGTTTGACTTGAATTATTCAATAAATAATGACTTATAAATGCTATTCAACCGTATTTATTACCATGTGCTATGAACAATCAATTCACATTCGTCCGCCTCGATGTTTCCGCCATCGGTCGGGGTGTGACAGATTGGTATCAGAGCCATGGTTATAGGGAATTAGGTTATTAGAAATGGAAAGACCTAGACTATAACTAAGTACCTCATTCATGATTCCTCTCATGTAATTCATAAGTTTAGATATGATTTTTAGTGCCTTTTATGCTTATACATGATTATATGCCTTATGTGATTAATTCTACACCTTGATTCTTATCAATGCTCATACGATTCACAAACATATCCAAAGGCATTGAATGCCTAAACCAAACGGTTTTCAAATTTTGAAGTTTGAATTGTTATCCATAGTTTTCAAATCTCGTCAAAGTTTGTGTCACATGACTGAAAACATGCAATGCTGGAAGAGTGGGATGCCTGTATCTCGAGGTGTTCTGTCTAGGCAAGGTATTCATATAAATCCAAATCAACCGATGGATCCGTTTACCTTACCTGGGAACCCTTGGGGTGAGTGTCCGCTTATAGGTACGCATGTCTTCATTAAGGTTGTGGTTGACCTAAATACTTTGATAAGTCAACGTATTCGTTTTGGTTTGCGAACCGAACGTTTACACTCGTAACATCTCATTGTTTTTCTTAAACCAATCTCATCAATGATTTTATCATTTTGAAAATTCTAAACCCTATTAACTGGTTCTCATAAAGTTTTCCATACTCTTACAGCATGTCTTCTCGTCAAAACCGATCCCGATCTGGAAACTCTGGCCGTAAGATTGCTGCTATTGTGGCACGTGAAGTTGCTGCGGTCATCCCAACTCTGCTTACCCATTTGAACCAAGGCAACAATACTGTTCAAAACCCAGCTGCACCAAACCCTCCCCAAACTTGTACTTACAAGCACTTCAATTCTTGCAACCCCACTAAGTTTAGCGGGACCGAAGGAGCCACTGGACTCTTACAGTGGTTTGAGAGTATCGAGAACACTTTCCTTAATAGTGAGTGTCCCGACGATCTCAAGGTTCGTTATGCTACAAGTGTTCTTCAAAAGAGAGCACTCACTTGGTGGAACGGGGAGAAACGAACCCGTGGAACTGATGCTGCTTTAGCATTGACGTGGGATGAAGTCAAGGAGCTCATGACTCGGGAATTTTGCCCGAGGAATGAAATCAAGAAGTTAGAAGCTGAGTTTTGGGATTTGACTCAAGAAGGTGGGGAGAATCTAGCCTACACTAACCGATTTCATGAGCTAAGTCTGCTTGTTCCTCACCTGGTTACTCCTCTATCCCGGGCTATCGAGAAGTACATCGGTGGTCTACCTATGCAAATTCAAGACACCGTGTGGGGTAGAAATCCTGCAACTCTGGAAGATACAATTCGTTTGGCTGCTCAGTTAACTGACAATCATGTCAAGGCTGGTACTTTGATCAGGAAAGGTGCTAAAAAGGTGCCAGAGAAACCTACAGTTGAACTACCTAAGGAGGACAAACCTGAACCTTTTCAAAACAAGAAGAGGAAGGCTAAGTCCCAAAACTTTGCTGTGGTTACCCCTGCTGTTCCAGTTAACCAAGTCACACCAAACTATCAATCAGCCTCCAACAATCAAGTTCCGGCGAAGAAACCCTACACTGGAACTTTCCCGCAATGCAACATCTGCAAGTACCATCACCCTGCCAATGCACAATGTCGTCGCTGCACCAACTGTGGTCGTTTCGGCCATACTTTCAACGTGTGCAAGAGTGCAGCTAGAGCTCCCGCACCTGCTCCTCAACACCCTCCTGCGGTTACGCAGGGCCGTGCATGTTATCAATGTGGGGATCCGAATCATTTCCGCAATCGATGTCCTCAACTTGTCAACACGGTGCCTACGGCTCAAGGACGCGCCTTTAACATCAATGCTCATCAAGCTCAAACCAATAACGATGTGGTGAACGGTATGTTTCTAATCAATAATCATTATGCTTCAGTCTTATTTGATACCGGCGCCGACAAAAGTTTTGTGTCATTAGAATTTGAGCCTTTACTTGCTAGTGCACGAACTAAGTTGAGAACACCGTTTACGGTAGAAATAGCGGACGGGAAACCTATCACCATTGATTCTATTATTCCAAACTGTACCCTTAGCCTTAGCGAGCACGATTTTTCTATTGACCTTACACCGATGCAACTTGGAAATTTCGATGTCATCATAGGCATGGATTGGTTATCTAAAAATCATGCTGAAGTGGTTTGCTTCGAGAAAATCATTCGAATCCCTCTTGCGCCCGAAAAGGTGTTAAACATCTATGGGGAAAAACCTTCCAAAGGTCTTCGACTCATGTCATGTACTAAAGCTCAAAAATACCTTCACAAGCACTATGTGGCTTTCTTAGCGCATGTCGTGAAAACGAATGGGAAGTCAAAGAAAATCGAAGATATTCCGATCATTCGTGAATTTCCGGAAGTGTTTCCCGACGACCTAACTGGTCTTCCTCCTGTTCGTCAAGTTGAGTTTCGTATCGACCTTGTGCCTGGTGCAACACCTGTAGCAAAATCTCCATATCGTCTTGCACCATCTGAGATGCAAGAACTTGCTAGCCAGCTTCAAGAACTTTCCGATAAAGGTTTCATTCGACCAAGTTCTTCACCTTGGGGAGCCCCCGTATTGTTTGTAAAGAAGAAAGATGGTTCATTCCGCATGTGTATCGACTATCGAGAGCTCAACAAGCTTACTGTCAAAAATCGGTATCCATTACCAAGAATTGACGACTTGTTTGACCAACTTCAAGGAGCTTCCTATTTTTCCAAGATCGATCTACGTTCCGGTTATCATCAACTCCGAGTCCACGAAGATGACGTTCCTAAAACAGCCTTCCGTACAAGATATGGTCATTATGAGTTCTTGGTGATGCCATTTGGTTTGACCAACGCACCAGCTGTGTTCATGGATCTAATGAACCGCGTGTGTAAGCCATATTTGGACAAGTTTGTGATCGTTTTCATCGACGACATTCTGATTTATTCAAAGTCAAAATTTGAGCATGAACACCATCTTCGCTTGATTCTTGAACTATTGAAAAAGGAGAAACTATATGCTAAATTCTCCAAGTGTGAATTTTGGTTGAAAGAGGTACAATTCCTTGGTCATATCGTAAATGATAAAGGAATTCATGTGGATCCTGCAAAGATTGAGGCAGTAAAGAATTGGCTTGAACCTAAAACTCCCACGGAGATTCGCTCGTTTCTTGGCCTAGCCGGCTACTATCGGCTTTTCATTCCTAACTTCTCAAAGATCGCGGTGCCTCTTACTGCCTTGACACATAAGGATAAGCCTTTTGTGTGGGGACCGGATCAAGAGAAAGCATTTCAAACACTTAAGCAAAAGCTATGCAATGCTCCAATCTTGACCCTTCCCGATGGGAACGATGATTTTGTCGTCTATTGTGATGCTTCCAAGCAAGGTCTTGGTTGTGTTCTTATGCAACGAGGAAAAGTCATAGCCTATGCCTCAAGACAACTCAAAATTCATGAGAAAAATTACACAACCCATGATCTCGAACTGGGAGCTGTAGTTTTCGCACTCAAAATCTGGAGACACTATCTTTACGGCACCAAGTGTGTTGTATTTACTGATCACAAGAGTCTTCAGCACATCTTCAATCAGAAAGAATTAAACATGAGGCAACGACGATGGGTTGAGTTACTTAATGACTACGATTTTGAAATTCGCTATCACCCTGGAAAAGCGAATGTCGTAGCCGATGCATTGAGTCGCAAGGATTATGTCATACTCCACAGTGTTACCATTCAATCCGAACTTAAAACCCGTATTCTCGAAGCCCAACACGAGTCAGTTACTGAGGGTAACATGTATGATGAAATGTCGTGCGGCGCTGAACTTCAATTGGAAACAAAACCCGATGGTTTGTTGTATTTTCTGGACCGTCTTTGGATTCCCAAACGCAATGACCTTCGAATCCTCATTATGAGCGAGGCTCACAAAACTCGTTATTCTATTCATCCCGGTGCGGATAAAATGTTTATGAATCTTCGTAATCAGTATTGGTGGCCCGGCATGAAAAAGGATATAGCTTTGTATGTGTCTGCAGGACCGTTTAAGGGCTTAACTACAATTACAACACAACAACACAATGAGGAGAATGACTAAGCTCTAATCAAACAGTGAACTGGGTAACCAAAGTGATACAAAGAACACAAGTAATGTAAAGAGACAGAACAAGAGAGTTGGGTTTCAAGGAGGCAGTATATTGCTTTCTCAAGTTCTCTTACAAGTGTTACAAAGCATGAAGAAAAGATACAAGAACTTGAAATACTTATACTACAACCTACAGCCGGCCATACTTTGAAGGCCAGCTGGATACAATTGACTAGACACTAACAAAATCAATTGTAGGATCAAAAGGCATATCTGCCTTTTGACCTTGTGACTATGACATGCCATAGCTCACATCCTTTTACAATACAAAAAGGATAAAGTACATAAAGTGGAAAGTTACAGACTCAAGACCTCAATGTACAGTTACCAAAAGCATGACCCTTTTCACCAACTCATGTAAGTTGGTGACTTTACAGAGATGCAGCGGAAAAGGTGCTTTATGGAACAGTACATCAGATAAAGCATGTGTACTAAAAGTCTTCGGAAGAAATCTGTCTTCATAGGATGAGGCTTCGGAAGACTTTGTCTCTGAAGCTTCGGAAGACTTCATGTTTGGCTTCGGAAGATATTGGTCTTGGCTTCGGAAGATTTTACACTTAGAGTATTTTCTAATGCTTTGTGTAAAACTTCCGAAGCATTCTTCACTTCAGTACTTAGTGCATGTTTGCTGAGACACTTAAGCTGTTTTGGGTTGCATCAGACTTCAGGAATCCTTACAAACTCCCCCTAGGCTGATGCTACCAAAACACTTAGAAGATCTTCAAATGTTGGTAGTCTTCAGTACAATCAGGACCATTCCTTTCTTCATGAGATGGTCAGGATCATCAAGACTTTCATAGTATCTTCTCATCTCAAAGAGATCATGCAGAGGTAAGTTGATTATGTCTTGCCATGAGTAGACATTCTCAACACCTTGATCTCTGATAACAGTCCATCTCTCTGGATTTGTAGAGTAAGTCCAGGACAAGATGGGTGTCTCACTAGTTAGAGGAGCCACTTGAATAGGAGTTGATTGGGCTGCCTCATCATGCACTTCCTCTGGTTGATCTGATTCAGCCTGAGGTGCAGAGGTAGATGACTTTGGCTTCTTCTTCTTTGTCTTTGGTTTAGAAGCCATCCTCTTCTTCCTCTTGGTTTTCTTTAACTGAGAAGACTGGTCTGCAGCACCATGTTGATCATCAGTGTCTTTCTCAGTTGGGTGTTCCTCCCTCACAGGTTCAGAAGGAGAGGGAGTTTGACCCTGCCTAGGATCAGAAGATGAAGCTTGCTGGGGCTCAGCTGGAGGTGCTGGTTGAGGTGTCTCTGGTTGCTCAAACTTGACCTCCACTTCAGGTGGGACTTGACTTGGAAGAGAGTGCAAGTCAATAAGTTCTCCACTCTTAATCTTCTGCTTGATCACCCTAATATGCTCATCCATAGTGGATAGAGACATGGGGCCAAGTCTCCTTCCGGAGAATCCATACAGCTTCAAGAAGCTCACCATTCTTTGTCTGTCAGCAGACTTCTTTGCATTCTTTTGAATGGTGGCCCTTGACTTTGCAGCTTCTTCCCTTAGTTTCCTTTTGGTTGTCTTTCTTTCCTTGACTAGCTCAAGTTCAAGTTGCTTTAGATACTCGAACTCAATGAAGTCATAGGACAAAGGGAGAAGTGCATCTGCCTGATAGAAGCCTGTGGCACTCAGGTAGTTGATCATTTTGATCCTATCTTCCTCTTTATCTACCTGAGGTTCTTGTGGAGCCACATCTTCCTGTGCAGGACTTTCTTGAACTGGTGAGAGAGTAGGAGCATGCTTGTAAAGTCTTTTCTGTCTCTTCTCCTCTTTGAGTTGGAGAAGTATCATTGCATCCTCTTTCTCCTTCAACTCTCTTGACACTTCTCTGTCAGCCAGTTCATTTAGTTCTTCTAAGGGGAGGGAGATGATCTCATCAATGTCATAGTTCCTGGTCTGTAAGTAGGTAATCCTGACTGCCCTTAACTCATCATCCTGAGTATTTGGTCTGGGGGCAGCCTTGATTGCAGCTTGCATGAAGCTAGATGACCCAGTGGAACTTTCTCCCCTTAGTCTCCTTTTCCTCTCTCTCTCTTCCTCCTCAATTTCCTCAGGAGTCATTATCCTTTTCCCTTTGTCACCAACAGACCTTTGTGACTCAGGGTGGATTGAAGCTTGGCCTTCATTGCTTGGAGTAGCTTCCATGCTCTGGCCAGAGAGAGGCTGAGAAACACCTTCACCAGCAGGTGTCTCAGATGGAGTTTGGACCTCAGCAGCAGTTGTTGATGATGAGACAGGGGTCTCAGGTTCTGTCACTGGGCCTTCAGTCAAGGTTTCCCCTATGAAACTAATCTTAGGGTCCACCTCAACATCCAGTTGACCGATGACATTGCCTGATTCCCTAAGTCTCCTTCTTAGAGAGAACTCTGCCATGATCCTGTCTTGGATTCTTTGAGCTAGCCTGTCAGCTTGTCTTGAATTGCTTGGATTGACAAGTGGTAGGTTGACTAAATCCAGTCTTTCATAAAAGCTCAGGCTTTGGAATTGAAAAACTTCTTGTTGGCCTTGAACTCTTTGAAGTATGAGGGCTCTTCTGTCATCATCATACCTCCACCTTATGATTTGATTGCTAGTTCCCAGTGGTGGAGATGAGACAGCCCTTGGTATGCCTTCCTCAAATAGACTCCTGATGAGAGAGTCTATAGAGTCCACATTAATGTGAACTTGAGGAAGTTGCTGAGAATGTACAACAGCAAGTGAGGATGGTGAGTCCTCTATGTCCATTCTCTCTGAAGAACTCCCAGGTTCTGTGGTTGTAACAACTTTCTCCCCCTTTTTGGTAGCATCACCCACTTGCATAGGTGAGCTGGAGGATAAGTCAATTACTTCCACAGGTGAACTGGGTAACCAAAGTGACTAAGCAATTGCAGGACCGTTTAAGGGCTTAACTACAATTACAACACAACAACACAATGAGGAGAATGACTAAGCTCTAATCAAACAGTGAACTGGGTAACCAAAGTGATACAAAGAACACAAGTAATGTAAAGAGACAGAACAAGAGAGTTGGGTTTCAAGGAGGCAGTATATTGCTTTCTCAAGTTCTCTTACAAGTGTTACAAAGCATGAAGAAAAGATACAAGAACTTGAAATACTTATACTACAACCTACAGCCGGCCATACTTTGAAGGCCAGCTGGATACAATTGACTAGACACTAACAAAATCAATTGTAGGATCAAAAGGCATATCTGCCTTTTGACCTTGTGACTATGACATGCCATAGCTCACATCCTTTTACAATACAAAAAGGATAAAGTACATAAAGTGGAAAGTTACAGACTCAAGACCTCAATGTACAGTTACCAAAAGCATGACCCTTTTCACCAACTCATGTAAGTTGGTGACTTTACAGAGATGCAGCGGAAAAGGTGCTTTATGGAACAGTACATCAGATAAAGCATGTGTACTAAAAGTCTTCGGAAGAAATCTGTCTTCATAGGATGAGGCTTCGGAAGACTTTGTCTCTGAAGCTTCGGAAGACTTCATGTTTGGCTTCGGAAGATATTGGTCTTGGCTTCGGAAGATTTTACACTTAGAGTATTTTCTAATGCTTTGTGTAAAACTTCCGAAGCATTCTTCACTTCAGTACTTAGTGCATGTTTGCTGAGACACTTAAGCTGTTTTGGGTTGCATCAGACTTCAGGAATCCTTACAAACTCCCCCTAGGCTGATGCTACCAAAACACTTAGAAGATCTTCAAATGTTGGTAGTCTTCAGTACAATCAAGACCATTCCTTTCTTCATGAGATGGTCAGGATCATCAAGACTTTCATAGTATCTTCTCATCTCAAAGAGATCATGCAGAGGTAAGTTGATTATGTCTTGCCATGAGTAGACATTCTCAACACCTTGATCTCTGATAACAGTCCATCTCTCTGGATTTGTAGAGTAAGTCCAGGACAAGATGGGTGTCTCACTAGTTAGAGGAGCCACTTGAATAGGAGTTGATTGGGCTGCCTCATCATGCACTTCCTCTGGTTGATCTGATTCAGCCTGAGGTGCAGAGGTAGATGACTTTGGCTTCTTCTTCTTTGTCTTTGGTTTAGAAGCCATCCTCTTCTTCCTCTTGGTTTTCTTTAACTGAGAAGACTGGTCTGCAGCACCATGTTGATCATCAGTGTCTTTCTCAGTTGGGTGTTCCTCCCTCACAGGTTCAGAAGGAGAGGGAGTTTGACCCTGCCTAGGATCAGAAGATGAAGCTTGCTGGGGCTCAGCTGGAGGTGCTGGTTGAGGTGTCTCTGGTTGCTCAAACTTGACCTCCACTTCAGGTGGGACTTGACTTGGAAGAGAGTGCAAGTCAATAAGTTCTCCACTCTTAATCTTCTGCTTGATCACCCTAATATGCTCATCCATAGTGGATAGAGACATGGGGCCAAGTCTCCTTCCGGAGAATCCATACAGCTTCAAGAAGCTCACCATTCTTTGTCTGTCAGCAGACTTCTTTGCATTCTTTTGAATGGTGGCCCTTGACTTTGCAGCTTCTTCCCTTAGTTTCCTTTTGGTTGTCTTTCTTTCCTTGACTAGCTCAAGTTCAAGTTGCTTTAGATACTCGAACTCAATGAAGTCATAGGACAAAGGGAGAAGTGCATCTGCCTGATAGAAGCCTGTGGCACTCAGGTAGTTGATCATTTTGATCCTATCTTCCTCTTTATCTACCTGAGGTTCTTGTGGAGCCACATCTTCCTGTGCAGGACTTTCTTGAACTGGTGAGAGAGTAGGAGCATGCTTGTAAAGTCTTTTCTGTCTCTTCTCCTCTTTGAGTTGGAGAAGTATCATTGCATCCTCTTTCTCCTTCAACTCTCTTGACACTTCTCTGTCAGCCAGTTCATTTAGTTCTTCTAAGGGGAGGGAGATGATCTCATCAATGTCATAGTTCCTGGTCTGTAAGTAGGTAATCCTGACTGCCCTTAACTCATCATCCTGAGTATTTGGTCTGGGGGCAGCCTTGATTGCAGCTTGCATGAAGCTAGATGACCCAGTGGAACTTTCTCCCCTTAGTCTCCTTTTCCTCTCTCTCTCTTCCTCCTCAATTTCCTCAGGAGTCATTATCCTTTTCCCTTTGTCACCAACAGACCTTTGTGACTCAGGGTGGATTGAAGCTTGGCCTTCATTGCTTGGAGTAGCTTCCATGCTCTGGCCAGAGAGAGGCTGAGAAACACCTTCACCAGCAGGTGTCTCAGATGGAGTTTGGACCTCAGCAGCAGTTGTTGATGATGAGACAGGGGTCTCAGGTTCTGTCACTGGGCCTTCAGTCAAGGTTTCCCCTATGAAACTAATCTTAGGGTCCACCTCAACATCCAGTTGACCGATGACATTGCCTGATTCCCTAAGTCTCCTTCTTAGAGAGAACTCTGCCATGATCCTGTCTTGGATTCTTTGAGCAGCCTGTCAGCTTGTCTTGAATTGCTTGGATTGACAAGTGGCAGGTTGACTAAATCCAGTCTTTCATAAAAGCTCAGGCTTTGGAATTGAAAAACTTCTTGTTGGCCTTGAACTCTTTGAAGTATGAGGGCTCTTCTGTCATCATCATACCTCCACCTTATGATTTGATTGCTAGTTCCCAGTGGTGGAGATGAGACAGCCCTTGGTATGCCTTCCTCAAATAGACTCCTGATGAGAGAGTCTATAGAGTCCACATTAATGTGAACTTGAGGAAGTTGCTGAGAATGCACAACAGCAAGTGAGGATGGTGAGTCCTCTATGTCCATTCTCTCTGAAGAACTCCCAGGTTCTGTGGTTGTAACAACTTTCTCCCCCTTTTTGGTAGCATCACCCACTTGCATAGGTGAGCTGGAGGATAAGTCAATACTTCCACAGGTTCTTGTGTTCCTGGTTGAGCTCTCTTAAAGGTCTCCCAGCTAGTTTTTCCTGCAGATATGAAATCTGGAGTTGCTGATCATTGACCCTGTTTTGTAAGGTAGTCACTTGAGATTCCAAGTGACTAACCTTAGAGACTAAATAGGTGCATGTTTTTGACAGTTTTTGCACCTTTAGTCTCAAATTCCCCTCATCTTCATCAGAAGATTCATTGGGGGATGAGATGATTGGACCAAAGTCCTCTCTCTCACCACCAGCTTGAGTTTCTTGGCTGCTGGTTTTCCTCTGCTCACTGGCAGCCTCAGTTGAGATGCCAATGGGCTGAGTTGCCATGGTTGAGGTCTTAATGATGTAATCACTTTCAAAAGTGAGAGCCTCTTCCATATGGACATCCTGAACAGGTTCAGAAGTGTCCACCTCAGTGACAGGTGACTGATGGGGGATAGACTGAGGAGAGTCAGAGGTACTCATCTCTCTTTGAGTAGGGAGGAGAAGAGAGACTCATGGTACTCACTGAATCCTAAGTCTTCATCAGTGTAAAGGATAGGTTGGGAATTGGTTGGTTGAGATCCAAAGGCTGGGGATGGTAGCTGTCCCCTGAAGGTTGTCCACTTGAGTGTTGAGACTCAGAGTGAAGGCTTAAGGTTGTTGGGCTATTGAGCTCATCAGGGTGAGCTTGAGGAACCTCAGCCCTGATAGGTGAAGTAATGGGAGTGGTTTGCTCCTCAGGAGAAGTGGGAGCTCTAGTGTCCACTTCTTCCTGTAAGGTTGAGTATTTGGGGGCCTGCACAACTCAATAGTCTGAGCAGGGGTTCGTTTGGATTTTCTTTGGTAGGTGAGGGTGATTTCTGGTCTTTTTAATGGTAGGGACAAAAGAGGTGTGGGTTCAACACTAGCTTGTGTTGCTAGGTTGTCACCTTGAGCAATGAGCTCTAACATTTTTGGGACTAGGGCTGTTTCTACCCCAGAGAAGCCTACAGTTGGCTTCTTCATTATTTTAAAGATGCCGGGCTTCATCTGTCCCAATTTAAGAATATTACCTGTTTCCCTCAACTGTGAGCCCAGTTCACAGTTGAGAATGTGTTGAACATATCTAGGAAACATGTAATACTCTAAGGAGTCTAAGTTTGCAAGTAAATTAGTATATACAAATTGTGAATACCTGAACTTGACCCCTTGAACCATTCCATGAACTATGAAGGAGAGATCCTCAGGAATCTGGTCCCATCCACCATGCTTGTTTGACAAGCTGTGGATAACCACATGGAGCAGGAATTTCCATTGGGATGAGACCTTCCCTTTCCTAAAGGTCTTTACAGAGAAATCTCCCTCATAGCCCATCTGCTCAAAAGAATGATTAACAGCTTCTTTTGGGAAGGACACCTCACCTTCTTCATCATCCAGCTGTAGATGTTGGTTAATGATGGCCGGAGTGATGAAGATTGTCCTCCCTTGCACTGTGGCAGACAGTGCCTTCTCCCCATCCATAATGACCTCTTGGCAGGTCTTCCAGAATTCAAGCAACTGATCCTCATATAGAGTAGGATCAATGGTCAGGGAGGTGAAGTAGTTGATAGAGTCAAGAATTGGCAAATCTCTGAGAAACTTGCATCTTTCTCAGAGCTTAACAGAGCAACTTGATTATGTTGCCTGTGTAGTTGCATGGAGAAATCAGGGTTGTTTCTGCGGTTAAGGTTGGCCATTTAGAAGCTTAAGGGTGAAGAAAGGTAGAAAGCAAAGGCGGTTTAGAGAATTAGGTTAGAGAAACAGTAGAATTGAGGAAGATAGTGGGAAAGAGGGGGAACCGTTGGGTATTTATATGAAAAGGGATTTGAACCAAAGTTAATGAAAGAGGATAAACTTTGAAATCCGAAGTCGGTCCCACCTCTGAAAAAGTAGTTTACTTTTGCTCAAAAGTAGTTTTCTTGGAATTCGAAAAGCTTCCGAAGTTTATTTGTCTTCGGAAGTTTTGATTTAAAAAGCTTCCGAAGCTAAAATGGCTTCGGAAGATTTTCCTGAGAGTCTTGATAATTTATGCTTCGGAAGAGAAATAAACCTTTGAATGCTTTGTTTGAAAATAAACAAAGCTTCCGAAGGTTAATTTTGCTTCGGAAGGAAAAGGTTCTTGAAAATAGATAAGTGTCTGAGATAAGAATTTAAGCTTCGGAAGATGAACTTTACTTCTTCCGAAGGTAAAATCTCTTAGACAGTTATTTATTTTAAAGACATGTTTTTCTTCCGAAGATAAAATCTTTATCTTCCGAAGTATCAGAAATTTTTCAAGAATCTAAGGAAAGTCTTCAAAAAGAATTTTACATCCAAAGAAAACATGAGCTTATGAAAGTGATGAACTAGACAACTTAGGACACACATATTTTAAGAAGAAATAATTAGAATTAGTTTTAATAAAAAGTCTACTCAAAGTTAATCATCCCAATAGCTGATATCAGATACTTAAATCTCTGTTCATCAAAAGCTTTGGTGAACAGATCAGCATATTGTTCATCTGTATGAACTTTGACTAGTTTAATTAATCCTTTTTCATAGTTATCTCTTATTAAATGATACCTGATGTTGATGTGTTTGGTCCTTGAGTGCTGCACAGGGTTCTCAGTGATAGAGATAGCACTATTGTTGTCTATGTGGATAGGAGTCTCTTTGAAGTTAAATCCATAGTCCAGCATCTGATTTTGAATCCAAAGCACTTGAGCACAGCAGCTTGCAGCAGCAATGTATTCAGCCTCAGCAGTTGATGCAGACACACAGGATTGTTTCTTGCATTGCCATGAGACCACCCTTCCACCAAGGAATTGACATCCCCCAGATGTAGACTTTGCAGTCATATTGCAACCACCATAATCACTATCTGTATAGGCATACAGATTGAAATTTGGATTCTTTGGATACCATAGACCAAGTGTTGAAGCACCTTTGAGGTATCTTAAAATCCTTTTCACAGTGATTAAGTGAGACATCTTAGGGTTGGCTTGATATCTTGCACAAATACATGTAGCAAACATGATATCAGGCCTGCTAGCTGTAAGATACATAAGAGACCCAATCATAGCCCTGTATAAGTGCTCATCTACACACTCCCCCTCAAGATCTGGACCAAGGGAGTGGTTTCTGGCTATGGGTGTCTTAGCTATCTTACAATCAGTCATATTGAACCTCTTGAGTATGTCTTGAACATACTTTGACTGACTTATGAAGATGCCATCTTCAACCTGCTTCACTTGAATTCCCAGAAAGAAGTTGAGTTCTCCCATTGAACTCATCTCAAATCTGTCCTTCATCAGCTTCTCAAAGTCTTTGCAGAGCTTTGGATTAGTTGAACCAAAGATGATGTCATCAACATATACTTGAACCAGCAATAAGTCATTTCCCTGTCCTTTGATGAAGAGGGTTCCATCTATAGTACCTCTTCTGTATCCATGCTTGCAGAGATACTTAGATAGTGTCTCATACCACTTCCTGGGTGCCTGATGCAGCCCATAAAGAGCTTTGTCAAGCTTGCAGACATAATCAGGATGATCAGGGTCTACAAAACCAGGTGGCTGTTTGACATAAACCTCCTCATCAATCACTCCATATAAGAAAGCACACTTTACATCAAGTTGGTAACCTTGAAGTTCTTGGATGCAGCAAATGCCAGGAATATCCTAACAGCTTCTAGTCTTGCTACAGGAGCAAAGACATCAGTGTAGTCAATCCCTTCTTCTTGTGTGTATCCTTGAACAACTAGTCTTGCCTTGTTCTTGATGATGATTCCCCTATCATCCTTCTTGTTTCTAAAAACCCATTTGGTTCCAATGGTAGTCTTCCCATGAGGAAGAGGACAAAGGTTCCAAACTTTCTGCCTTTTGAATTGAAGCAGCTCTTGTTGCATAGCTTCAACCCAACTTCCATCCTTTAGAGCTTCATCATCTTTCTTGGGCTCTATCTGAGATAAGAAACAAGAGTGAAGACAAACATTTGCTTCATGGGTTTGTCCTCTTGTTCTTACCCCTGTGACAACATCTCCAATGATGTTTGTGGTGGGGTGAGACTTGTGGATCCTTAGCTGAGGGATCACAGCAAGTTGCTGGGAAAGATCTAAATTTGAGAAATTTAAAACTGGTCCTGAAGATTCACCCTCCACATTATCACACTTATCAAGATTAACTTGATCCAATGAGTGTGAGACATCATTGATGTTGTCATCTATGGTGTGGTTATAGCATCAAGGAATTCCTGATCACTATCACCATCACCATTGTTGTCTTCTACAAGTGAGGTTCTTTATCTGGTTGAGAGGCCTCTGAGCTGGAATTTGAAGGCATGCCAGATGTATCAGCTGAATTTGTCATTGTTGTGCTGATAGAAACCTCATTTGCTGAAGTAGTTCCAACTGGAGCTGAAGATGTATGAGTGAAGATCTTCCTAGCTCAAATCTTGGATCAGGATCACCTGTATTTAGATTTTCTGCAGATCCTGAAACATGCTCACAAGATTTGTTAAAACAGTTGGTAACTAAATCAAGATCAAACAGCCAATCCGGACCAGAACCAGCCACACAGGGAGTGTGCTCATTGAAAGTCACATTGGCTGACTCCTCAACAATTCTAGTTCTGAGATTGTATACTCTATAAGCTTTAGCTTGAGAAGAGTATCCAATGAAATGTCCATCATCTGATTTCTCAGCAACTTGGCAATTTGATCTTTGGTATTCAAGATGGTGCAGGGACATCCAAATGACCTGAGAAAACCAATGAAAGGTTTCCTCTTTGTGCCAAAGTTCATAAGGAGTCTTACCATGTGTCTTAACTACTAAAACTCTGTTTTGCACATAGCAGGCAGTATTGACTGCCTCTGCCCAGAAGGTGATAGGCAGTTTAGAGTCAGACAACATAGTTTCTTGCAGCTTCAATAAGTGTCCTGTTTCTCCTTTCAGCAACTCCATTTTGCTGAGGAGTCCTGGAGCACTATATTGTCTTGTAATACCCTTTTCATCACAAAATGCATCAAGGATTTGTTCTTAAATTCAGTTCCTTGATCACATCTTATGGTTTTGACCTTGTGATCACATTGATTCTCAACTTTTAAGATGAAATTCTTCAGAATCTCAGGTTTTCATCCTTAGTTCTAAGGAAGAAAGACCCCAAGTGAATCTTGTAAAATCATCTGTGATCACCAGACAGTAAGAGGTCCTTCCTAAACTCATTACACTGGTGGGGCCAAAGAGATCCATATGTAACAAGTGTAGGGGAGTAGTGATGGAGTTCTTTTCCTTAGGCTTGTGAGATACTTTGTGTTGCTTCCCTTTCAGGCATGCCACACAATGATCATCACTAGTAAACTCTTTCTTTGGCATTCCAGTTACCAGATCATGTTTAATTAATTTATTCATGTTCTTAAAGTTTACATGGCACATTCTTTTATGCCATAGGAAAGACTCATCACTATTTGCTTTAGATAGAAAGCATGAAACTTCTCCTGAGGGAGATGTTTCTTGCAAATCCATCTTGTACATGTTCCCTTTCCTGGGGGCTCTGAGCAGGATATGCTCATGAGGAATGACCACACCAGGTTTGAGAACAATGCACTCATGCTCAGTAAAGAGCATGTTATGACTCTGATCACAAAATTGGGATACACTCAGAAGATTGTACCCAAGCTCCTTAACAAAGTTTACCTTCTCAATGCTGAGCTTACCATTTGTGACCTTGCCCCTTCCAGAAATGTAACCACCTTCATCTCCTCCAAAAGCAACTGGTCCTCCATCAATTCTCTCAAAATTATGGAGTAGAGACCTATTGCCTGTCATGTGCCTGGAACAGCCACTGTCAATTATCCAGACATTCCTGTTGGTCTTGAGCTGTTCCTGCACAGAGAAGATGATTAGTTACATTTGGAAACCCAAGCCTTACTTGTCTTGGGCTCATTAACAGTAATAGAAGGTAATGCAACAGTAATAGATCCTATGGTTGTACTATGGGGATCTTCAGCTGTTGTTGATGGAGAAACCTCAGTCATTTGGTCTTTCTTAGACTTCCACACCACCTTTGGAGTCTTGGACTTGACCTTCAAAACCTTAGAAGCTTTTAGAACTTCATAAGTTTTGATGACTGATCCTTCGGAAGAGTCTACAGTCACTGCAGCAGACTTTAGTGCTTCGGAAGAACTCCTTTCTTCCGAGACCAACTTTGCTTCCGAAGGTAATTTTCCACTTACCTCCTTCTTTGATTTGGAGCTTCCGAAGGAAACAGACTTTCCTTCCGAAGCTTGAGATTTCTTGAGACTCTTTGAAGTCTTTGTTTTAGTCATGTGGACAGTACTTTTAGGATTGTATGGGCAATCCTTAGCAATGTGAGAAGTACTTTCACACATACACATAACATTTTCTTCTTCAAAGAAGTCTCCCTTTGAGAGCAAGACTGACTTTGGTCACATCCCTTCTCCATCTTCATCTTGGTAGATGCTGAGACAGTTCCTTTGGGCTGTGAACTGTTCTTGGAGTTTGATGGTCCAGGCTGTGCAGCAGTGGTACACAGCAGCTCAGTCTTCTTCTTGGCACTGAGATGATTTGAACAAGAACCATGACTCTTAGCTGAGGAGTCTTGGTTGATGTCTTCAGTCCTTACTACTTTGAAACCTGCAGAGATAAAAACTTGTTTCTGCTTAGCATCAAAAGTAGCCTTGATTTCTTGAGCCTTCTTTGCTTTTCTTTTGCTCTTTCTGATCAAGTTCTTTCTTTTGGACTTGGTCATCACAGTTGATTTCTTCTCCTCAGAAGGATAGTGGCCCTTGGAAGAATCCTCTTCTTCACTCTTCTCAGAGGAATTCTTCACTATCACTTCTTCATCATCCTCACTTACAGGATCTATGAGAGGAAGCTCATCTTCACAAGTTCCACACCTAGGAGATCTTACAGACAAGATTGTGTGTGGAGGAGCTATCTCATTTGATCCTAGTCCCTGTCTATTTTGATAACAAACCTTGTTGTGCAGGGATGAGGATATCATGTTCTTGAAGGTCTCTTCTTCAAGAACACTCTTTCTGCCTTGGCTTTGCTGATCACAAGCTCAGCCTGGCACTCAGTTAACTTAGTGATGAGATCTTGGATCTGAGTTCTGAAATCTGTATGTTCATGTTTTAGTACTGAAATGGTTTTCTCCAAGTCTTCTATCTTTAACTTGTAATCATTTTCAGACTTTCTAAAATCAGATTTTAATATGTTTAATGACTCAAGATCAGATCTCATCTCTAGGTTATAGGACCTGTATCTATTTACTTTAGCAATGCATTCAGGGGAGCAAAGATGTTCCAATACCTTGGCTTCATCATGGTCAGCCATCAGTGCTTGGTTTGGAGAAGCATCCTCCACCTGAAAACTCCAGTCAAAGCCTCCTTCTTCAACAGCAACAGCAGCATGTTGCTTTGTCTTCTCAGCTTGAGGAGCTTTGTCAGTAAAGTTTGGTCTGGGTTGTGTTTGGCCCCCATTTGCTTTAGGTGCCTTACACTCCCTGGCAAAGTGACCCATAAGGTTACAGTTGTAACACTTAACTTTGCTTTTATCCAGCCCAAACTTACTGCTGGTAGCATTGCTTGGAAATCTTCTTCCTGTCCTCTTGTAGAACTTCTTGGCTCTGTGAGTGAGGAGAGCCATCTGCTGAACTATCTCCATGTATTCCAGGTCATCTGGATGGATACAGTCCAGGTCTTCAAGAGTGAAGAGATAATTCCCACAGCTTTCATCTGCAGACACAAAGGCTTGAGAAGAACTTGTCTCTTGGAATGGGCTTCCTTGAGTAAAGTTCTCCCTTGGTGTCTCCGGGAAGGTGATGAAAGGACCCTTTTGTGAGTTGTCAGGGTAGCATAAGAGATGATGCTGAGGTTCTATGCTGTCCCTTTCAACCACATGAAGGGCTGAACCCATTTGATTGTTGGAGTTGCCAGATGAACCTTGCATGTTCATCTCCATCTGGTATCCACTGAGAATCCCATACAACTCTGTAAGAGTAAGAGTCTTAAGGTTCTCAGTCCTCTTGATCACCACACAATAGTGTGTCCATTGCCTAGGAAGTGAGGACATGAACTTCCTTACAATGTCCCTGTTCTCAAGAGGAACTCCTCCATCCACTAGGGTATCCACAATCTCAACATACCTGAAGTATTGTTGAGTCATGGTCTCACCTGCTTTGAAGGTGAAATTTTCAAACTGCTGCTTCAGAAGATCTTTCTTGTTCTCCTTGGCTTCAGAGGAGCCTTCATACATCAGCTTCAGTGCATCCCACAGCTGTTTGGCTGTCTTGCACTTCTTGAAACCTCTGTATACAGAGTTTGGGAGAGCAGTCTGAAGAGCAGTCATGGCCTTCCTATCAATCTCTACTCTTTTTCTATCTTCATCTGAGTAGTTGGCCACATCTTTAGGAATCATACCAGCACCAGTAGCAGAGGGGGTGCTGGGTATGAAAGGTCCATTCTCAACAGATTCCCACATTCTTGAATCAAGAGACCTGATGAAGCCTTCCATCCTCATGCACCAGGTGTCAAAATCATCAAGAGTGATCAGTGGGGATTTGTTCATGGTTCCAGTCTCCATATCAGTCTTAGAGATGGCAGCCATTTGAAGAGTTTAGTTTTTGTGTGTGTGAGGGATCTTAAGATGGTTAGATCTTATATCAAGAGCCTGGAAAGCTCTGATACCAATTGCAGGACCGTTTAAGGGCTTAACACAATTACAACACAACAACACAATGAGGAGAATAACTAAGCTCTAATCAAACAGTGAACTGGGTAACCAAAGTGATACAAAGAACACAAGTAAAGCAAGAGACAGAACAAGAGAGTATGGGTTTCAAGGAGGCAGTATATTGCTTTCTCAAGTTCTTTTACAAGTGTTACAAAGCATAAAGAAAAGATACAAGAACTTGAAATACTTATACTACAACCTACAGCCGGCCATACTTTGAAAGCCAGCTGGATACAATTGACTAGACACTAACAAAATCAATTGTAGGATCAAAAGGCATATCTGCCTTTTGACCTTGTGACTATGACATGCCATAGCTCACATCCTTATACAATACAAAAAGGATAAAGTACATAAAGTGGAAAGTTGAATACTCAAGACCTCAATGTACAGTTACCAAAAGCAAGGCCCTTTTCACCAACTCATGTAAGTTGGTGACTTTACAGAGATGCAGCGGAAAAGGTGCTTTATGGAACAGTACATCAGATAAAGCATGTGTACTAAAAGTCTTCGGAAGAAATCTGTCTTCATAGGATGAGGCTTCGGAAGACTTTGTCTCTGAAGCTTCGGAAGACTTCATGTTTGGCTTCGGAAGATATTGGTCTTGGCTTCGGAAGATTTTACACTTAGAGTATTTTCTAATGCTTTGTGTAAAACTTCCGAAGCATTCTTCACTTCAGTACTTAGTGCATGTTGCTGAGACACTTAAGCTGTTTTGGGTTGCATCAGACTTCAGGAATCCTTACAATTATGTTTGTTATTTTATGTTAAAACTTATTTCATTATTGAGACTTATGCTTGTAATGTAATTTTGAAACTTATGTATAATATATTTGGATTTAATAATAGCGTTATGTGGCTGTGAACAATCTTAACCCTCACATCTCGACGTTTCCGCCGTCAAGGTTGGGGTGTGACAGATTGGTATCAGAGCCCATAACTATAGGGATTTAGGTTATTAGAAATGGTGACCTAGACTATAGTTGCATGAACCTCATAGAAAGATCATTATACTTTGTGCTTACTTATTGTTTGCATGCTACATAATGCTATGCCTTTTGTGCAACTTGATGCCTTAGCATAGGATTGCCTTATGTATGCTTAAACCTTAGTTACTTGTCTCCCTAAACTTAACTTTGACTCTTTGACTCTCCCCGACAAATGAACTTCCTAAACCTATTCTTAACGACACGTGGAATCTACACTTATCATCTGGGTTCAATTCCTTAGACTCTATGTCTAATCTATGAAAATCTCATCAAGGTTTTGATTTCATAAACCTAAGAAATTTGTGTGACTCATAGACACCTGTATTCTGGATTTCCTGGCAAAAGGCCTTCGGGCTAAGGCAAGCATATCGTATAAATCTCATTGTGAGACCAGTTATGCTTACCTGGGGATTTCTGGGATGAGTGATAAACTATGGTCAACATACACAAGTGTCTAAGGCAAATGGGTCAATTTACCTTGACGCGTCAACGATTCCAAATGGTAATGCGTTACCGAATGGAACCATCCTCTTTGTGTCTTAAAAGTCCTTGATTCGTTGATCTGGTTTATCACCAAAGTTTTTAATATCTTCTCGTTCTTATCATACATAATGTCCTTGTTAATATTGAACCCATCTTACATTTCAACTTATACGTTTAAACATCGTTACACGTCGAGCATTTCGTGTAACTATTTCTATGTCTTGACCAACGTGAACATGAATCTTAATATACCCAAAGATATTGGGAATCTAAACCGAATGGTCATCAAAAACTTTGAACCGCTACCTATGGCTCTCAAGTCTTCTTAAGGATGTGTTCCATAACTAAGAACATGCAATGCTATAGGTGGAATTCTTACGTCTCGAGATACTTTGTCTAGGCAAAGTGTAAATGGTGATTTGACTCGATCATTGAATCCATTTACATGACTCGAAACCCATGAGATGAATGATCACTTATAAGTACGTGTGCCTTCAATAAGACTATGGTTGACCTCATATCTTGGGAAGTCCGTGTATTCCTTTCGATACCGAACGTTCACACCTCGTTGTGGTGTTGAATAATTTTCTGCCCTTAATTTCGTCTTTCCGATTGAAACCATCCAAGATTTGAATACCACAACAACCTCTGTTATCTTGAACTTGATCCTAAGCTTGTAAACATGATTTTACCCTTTTGTTACATTGATGTAACTTGAAATTTTCCGAATTTCTAATTGATATTATTTTCCTTTCGTCGTTAAGTCAAATTCCGTACCGTCTGCACCGTGAGAGATGCAAGTGTTTGAAAGTCAACCCATGACTAAGAACACCTGTGTTTCCTAAATGATTCTAACTCATCAAAAAAGGGGTGATTCTCTTACTTTGATGATTCTCTATTCGTTTCGATAAATGGTTTCCAATCGCGTGTTTTATGAAATTTAACCCTCTAGATTAGAGTGATTACCTTATCTTGAGGATTGACTTCAATTATTTTCTTTGAAATGGCATTTCACAAATGACATGTTCTCACCAAAATAGGATTGAAACCCGTACTTTGGTGACGAATGTCAATCTTCGATTGTTTTCTTGCTATTATGAAATTCAATCATCGAGATAGGCGTGAATTCCATACCTTGATGATAAAATCATCTTTATGAATTGTATTTGTTCAAATGAGTCGACTTCATCAAAGTAGGAGTGAATTCTGGATTTTGATGAAGAAGTTCATATTGTTATATTTTGTTTTTGTAAAACTTCACCGTTAAGATAGGAGTGATTTCCCTTACCTTAATGGTGAGTTATCTCGTCTTATTTCGGTGGATCCTCAACAAGGAGTTGAGATCGAACTTTTCAATTGGTAAGTTAGGGGTCATACCTTGGGAATAAATCATCAAGTTAGGAGTGAAAACCACACCTTGGAGACTATTCTCATTTCTTGATCTCCAACTTACCAAAGTTTTAATCAAGTGACAAGAAACGTGTAGTAACTTGAGGGGTGAACCAATGTTAGTGTTTGGACCTATCAAGCCAAAGCATGATTTCTGAACTTGAAAGGTGACCCGATCACTTTAGGTTAATTTTGATTCCGAGCTTGGAGCATTTAAATTGATTTCTTTCCCTTATCCTTATGTTTTGATTTGATCTAGCTATATCGAACCATTTATTCCTTACTCATCAACTTTCATTTTGAGCTATCATCAACGCATGATTGTGTGATGGTAGCCTTCCTAAACAATCTTTCTACTAAATAAAGACGTTATCAACTCGTGGTTATGTCTTTCTAGTCATACGAATGTTCTCGACTGTACTTATGGGTTTGATGAATTACGTATGCAATCTATATTTGGAAATTTGTTATCTTGCAAAACATGGTTACAAATGCATGTCTTATCGTTTGCGTTACTTCTTGAATCGCTTTTGAATCCTTGACTTTGGAAATCTTTAAAACTCTATCTTGACTTCGATCAACGAGACTCGTTATTACTTACATTGTGACGCGGATATAAAGGTTCATAAACCTTCGTAACTAGTAGTCATGGGTTTGGCATAAAGGAAAAGACGTAACTTGGTATGTATCCAAGTGTCTTACCTTCACATATGACAAGACCTAACATTCGTGATCCTATGGATCTTCTGTTTAACTTTTCACTCACTAATTGTCTCTTACCTTAGCTGTCATGATGACAATTGGTGCATTATAGACCGGTTGGTTAATTTCATATCGACTTATGTGGGATAACGGGTCGAGAAATTGACTTGTATCTATCTCAAATAGTCGTATACCGTGGTATGGCGTTAAAACATCGATCGTTATTTTGGATGACCGATTCATTTTCTGCTTTTAATAATGTTTCTAACCATTGTCGTGAACTTATTCCAAAATCTTCGCTTATCGTATTATTCTTAGCCCAAAATCAACCCATTTATTATTAGATGGATATAAATTGAAGCGGGAATCTATAATGGAGACTCGCATATAGAAAAAAAATATCTAAAATTACCAATCATTGCGTATACTTGAAAATGCAAACTGTTGAAACTTAGCCAGTTTAATTATCTTAACTATTTCTTCTTTTTCTCCTAAAAAAACTTTCCTCTGACTATTTGTAATCGGTTTTAAATAGCAATTCTTGAAGCCTTTGTCCGTTTACCTACCAATTCAAACATATCTCATAGATGGAAATTAGTACTCAATTTTTATTCTTTCTACATCATTTTCATGGAGGAATGAAATGAAATCTTGAAATTTTTCTTAGGAAGAACAATAGTGATTGTTGTGAGGCAACACCCCCTGTTTAATGTAACAGTAGATGAGTATTTTCACATTAGATATTGTATAAGTTAGAAAAAGACATTATATATATGAATATATACCTTAAGAACACCTTTCTCAACAATAACTCTCCTAGAAGCCAACACAACCCCTCCAAACAAGAAACTTGAATGTTCTGTATTTCATTATCTTGACATATAAAGTCATAGTTGTACTAATAACAAAGATCCACTTTGCACCTTTTGTTTGACCCATAGCATCAATCAACTCTTCGATTTGTTTGTAAAACAATTTTCTCTTTCTATCGGTACTTCATATTATTTCCGTATAAAAATTTTTTTATAAAAAATGAATCTTGGTAAGAAACTTCGTTGGATTGTAATAAAAAAGGATTATCAAAGAAAGGAGAAAGATATATACCAGGCCAAGATATTTTATGCGTTATTGTTGAAGCTTTGATCTTGAACACTTTTCAAAAAGATTCACTTCTTTACCTTCTCCTATATCCAACTTGAGTTTTAAAAAAATAATAAAAATTCAGTTCACAAGCTACAAATATTAATCTTTGCTAAAAACTCAAGCTTTATGACATGTTCTTACCGGTAAAAGAAGGGTTTTTCATTTTATTATGCAACTACTTTAGGTAATAAAAGTGAAGAATGTTCTGATAACGACGTTTTGGATCGATCTGCACAAATGCAAGATGGATAACATAAGAAAAACTCAAATCTGCATAGTGATCGGTATGTAGTGGGATTTATCTTTCTAATTTCACTTGCTAAATTACAACTCTTTGATAATCCTCTTCCAACTTGCAAACAATCAAGAAACCCTTTATAAGTAATCTGATTTTATATATTTACTGTATCCATGTGTTTGTATTCAATTGAATTCTAATGGTTTTATATTTACCTTTGCAGCTCTTGTTCATGCTCTAGCCCGACGCGGTATAGCGGATTCATGTTATCAATATCAAAAAATGATTTAGAACTCCTTTTAAGTTCTGCAGTAACCCAACACCTTCCACCTAAAACAAACACAAAGAAGCTTCATTAGCAAAAATAGAGATCCTACAAAACTGTTAAAAAAATCAAAGTAGTCAAACAAGTCACAATACTAACCAGCTTTGTTCAATTAGAACTGCCTAATCAACAAAATGTCATCGTGTTTGAAGCTTTTATAAACTTTTTACAACTTTATAGCAGCCTCATGTTTAGAGCTCGGTTCGGGTCGGTCTATGCTAAAAGATTCTTGAACCCTTATTATTTGAGAGCTCACAGGCTTTGTTACATTTGGTTTAGAATCATGGCTCTTGAAACAAATTAATTTGTTAAATATTTTAACTTCTTGAAAACCAATTGTAAGGATTCCTATAAGTCTGATGCAGCCAAAACATCCAAAGTCTCTCTGCATGCATGCACTAAAGAACAGAAGTAGAAATGCTTCGGAAGTTTTACACATTGCACTAGAAATATTCAAACTGTAAAATCTTCCGAAGTCAAGACCAACATCTTCCGAAGCCAAAAGTGAAGTCTTCCAAAGACAAAGTCTTCTGAAGCCAAAGAGTGAAGACAGATTTCTTCCGAAGACTTTTAGAGACATGCTTTTATCTGATGTACTATACCATAAAGCTGGACCACCTTTCCGCTGCAACTCTGTTTAGTCACCAACTTACATGAGTTGGTGAAAAGGTCCATGCTTTTGGTAACTGTACATTGAACTCTTGAGTATGTGCTTTCTACTGTATGTACTTTTATCCTTTTTGTAATATATTAGGATGTGAGCTATGTCATGTCATAGTCACTAGTCAAAAGACAATCTGCCTTTTGACACTACATTTGATTTGGTTGTGGTCTAATCTTATGTATCCAGCTGGCTTTCAAAGTATGGCCGGCTGTAGGATATAGTATATGTATCTCAAGTACTTGTAACTTTTATCGTATGCTTTGTAACATTTGTAATAGAACTTGAGAAGCAATATACAACATTCTTGAAAAACTAATTACTTGTGTTGTTTGCTATCTTGTTCTGTCTCATTCTTACTTATATTCTTAGCATCTTTCACTTAAGTTAACCAGTTCCCTATTAGATCTGTTAAGTGTTCTAAGTAACTCTCCTCATTGTGTTGTTGTGTTGTAAGTGCATACCCTTCAAACGGTCCTGCATTTGGTATCAGAGCATTCCAGGATCTTGATATAAGATCTCACCATCTTAAGATCCCTCACACACATAAAATACTTAACAATTCAAATGGCAGCTATTACCAAAGTTGATATGGAAATTGGAACTATGACAAAGTCTCCACTGATCACTCTTGAAGACTTTGATACTTGGTGTCAAAGAATGGAAGGCTTCATCAAGTCTCAAGACTCCAGGATGTGGGACTCTGTTGTTGAAGGACCTTACATACCAAGCACCACTTCTGCTACTGGTGGTGGTATGATTCCAAAGGTTGTGGCTGATTACTCTGAAGCAGACAGGAAGAGAATAGAGATTGATCAGAAAGCCATGACAAATCTTCAAACTACTTTTCCAAACTCCATCTACAGAGGATTCAAGAAGTGCAAAACTGTCAAGCAACTATAGGAAGCACTGAAGCTGATGTATGAGGGGTCCACTGAAGCAAAGGAGAACAAGAAGGATCTCCTGAAGCAGCAGTTTCAAAACTTCACCTTCAAGGTAGGTGAAACCATGACTCAACAATACTTCAAGTATGTTAAGATTGTGGATACTCTAATGGATGTTGGAGTAACTCTTGAGAACAGGGACATTGTAAGGAAGTTTATGTCCTCTCTTCCTAGACAATGGACACATTATTGTGTTGTTATCAAGAGGACTAAAAACCTTAAGACTCTTACTCTCACAGAGTTGTATGGTATTCTTAGTGGCTACCAGATGGAGATGAAAATGCAAAACTCATCTGGTAACTCCAGCAATCAACTGAGTTCAATCCTCCATGTGGTTGAAAAGGAAAGCATTGAACCACAATATCATCTTATATGCTACTCTGACAACTCTTAAAAGGGCCCTTTCATCACCTTCCTAGAGACTCCAAGAGAAAGCTACACTCAAGGAAGTCCTTTCCAAAAGACAAGTTCTTCTCATACCTTTGTCTCTACTGATGAAACCACAGAAAACTTTCTCTTCACCCTTGAAGACATGGACTGCATCCATCCAGATGACCTGGATTACATGGAGATAGTCCAGCAGATGGCTCTTCTCACTCACAGAGCCAAGAAGTTCTACAAGAGGACAGGGAGGAAGTTTCCAAGCAATGCATTCAGTGGAAAGTTTGGGCTGGATAAAAGCAAAGTGTTACAACTGTAACCAGATGGGACACTCTGCAAGGGAATGTAAAGCACCAAGGACAAATGGTGGCCAAACACAAGCCAGACCAAACTACACTGAGAAAGCCCCCCAGAATGAGAAGCCAAAGCAGCAAGCTGCAGTTGCTATTGAAGAAGGAGGCTTTGACTGGAGCTTTCAGGTAGAAGATGCATCTCCAAACCAAGCACTCATGGCAGACCACAATGAAGCCAAGGTATTGGAACATCTTTGTACTCCTAAATGTATTGCTAAAGTTAATAGATACAGGTCCTATAACTTAGAAATGAGATCTGATCTTGAGTCCTTGAATATCTTAAAAGCTGATTTCAAAAAAGCTTAATATGATTTTAAACTAAAGATAGAGGACTTAGAGAAAACCATTTCAACTCTTAAACACAAGCACACAAACTACAGGACTCAGATCAAAGACCTCATTACTAAGTTAACTGAATGCCAGGCTGAGCTTGTGATCAGCAAAGCCAAGGCAGAAAAATGTGTTCTTGAAGAAGAGACCTTCAAGAACATAATATCCTCATCCTTGTATGCAAAAGTTTGTTATCAAAATAAGCAAAGACTGGGATCTTGTGAGATAGCTCCTCCATACACAATCTTGTCTGTAAGATCTCCTAGGTGTGGAAGTTGTGAAGATGAGCTTCCCCTCATAGACCCTTTGACTAAAGAGGATGAAGAGGAGATGGTGAAGAATGGTTCTGAGAAGAGTGAAAAAGAGCATTCTAAGAAGGGTCCTCATCCCTCTGAGGAGAGCAAAGCTGTTGCGATGACCAAGTCAAGGAGAAAGAACTTGATCAGGAAGGCCAAAAGAAAGTCCAAGAAAGCTCAAGAGATCAAGGCCACCTTCAATTCTGCACAGAAACAAGTCTTCATCTCTACCGGATTTGAAGTGGTGAAGGCTGAAGACATCAACTTGAACTCCATCAACAAGAGTTCTGGTTCATGTCCAAATAATCCTATCATCAAGAAGAAGGCTGATCAGTTGTGCACCATTGCTGTACAACCTGAAATCCAGGTCCAAAGGAAGTTTTATCCCCACAAGAATTGCAAAGCATCTGCAAAGATGAAGATGGAGAAGGAAAGTGATCAAGTTCAGCCTTGTTCACAAAAGAAAACTCCTAGAAGTAAGAAAACGGAATGTGTTACGTGTGGGAGTACCTCTCATCTTGCTAAGGATTGTGTTTACAATCCCAAGAGTACTCTCCACATGACTAAGAAAGAAACTTCTAAGAGTTTGGAGAAGAAGAAGCAAGCTTTGGAAGGAAAATCTCTTTCCTTTGGAAGCTCCAAAATGAAGAAGAAGACAAGTGGAAACTTGCCTTCGTAAAAAAATTTGGTCTCGGAAGAAAGGAATACTTCCGAAGCATTGAAGCCTGCTGTAGTGAAAGCAAGATCTTCCGAAGGTCTAGTCATCTAAAATACCGAAGTCAACAAAACTTCCGAAGTATTGAAGGTCAAGTCTAAGCTTCCTAAGGTGGTGTGGAAGTCAAAGAAAGACCAAGTGGCTGAAAGTTCTTCATCAACATCAGCAAATGATCCTTCTAGCATGACTATAGGATCAATTACTGTTGAATTGTCTTCAACTTCTTTTGATGAGCCCAAGACCAATGAGGCTTGGGTTCCAAATGTAACTAACCATCTCTTTTGTGCAGGAACAACTCAAGACAAACAGAAGTGTATGGATCATTAACAGTGGCTGTTCCAAGCACATGACAGGCAATAGGTCACTACTCCAAAAGTTTGAAAGAATTGATGGAGGACCAGTTGCCTTTGGAGGAGATGCAGGAGGTTACATTACAGGAAGGGGTAAGGTCACAAATGGTAAGCTCGGCATTGAGAAGGTAAACTTTGTCAAGGAGCTTGGGTACAATCTTTTGATTGTATCCCAATTTTGTGATCAGAGTCATAACATGCTCTTTAATGAGCATGAGTGCATTGTTCTCAAGCTCAGGGTGGTCATTCCTCATGAGCACATCTTGCTCAGAGCCCCCAAGAAAGGGAACATGTACAAGATGGATTTGCAAGAAACATCTCCCTTAGGAGAAGTTTCATTCTTTCTATCTAAAGCAAATAATGATGAGTCTTTCCTCTGGCATAAAAGAATGTGCCATGTAAACTTTAAAAACATGAATAAATTAATTAAGAATGATTTGGTAACTGGAATACCAAAGAAAGAGTTTACAAGTGATGATTACTGTGTTGCATGCCTGAAGGGGAAGCAACACAAGGTATCTCACAAGCCAAAGGAAAGAAATTCCGTCATTAATCCCCTACACTTATTACATATGGATCTCTTTGGCCCCACCAGTGTAATGAGTCTATGAAGGACCTCTTATCGTTTGGTGATCACAGATGACTTTACTAGATTTACTTGGGTCTTCTTTCTTAGAACTAAGAATGAGACCCTTAAGATTCTAAAGAATTTCATCTTAAAGATTGAGAATCAATATGATCACAAGGTCAAAACCATAAGATGTGATGAAGGAACTGAATTCAAGAATCAAATCCTTGATACATTTTGTGATGAAAAAGGTATTACAAGACAATATAGTGCTCCCAGGACTCCTCAGCAAAATGGTGTTGCTGAGAGGAGAAACATGACACTACTTGAAGCTGCAAGAACTATGTTGTCTGACTCTAAACTGCCCATCACCTTCTGGGCAGAGGCAGTGAACACTGCTTGCTATGTGCAAAACAGAGTTTTAGTAGTTAAGACACATGGTAATACTCCTTATGAACTTTGGCACAAGAGAAAACCTTTCGTTGGTTTTCTCAAGTCATTAGGATGTCCTTGCACCATCTTGAATACCAAAGATCAAATTGCCAATTTTGCTGAGAAATCAGATGATGGACACTTCATTGGATACTCCTCACAAGCTAAAGCTTATAAAGTATACAATCTCAAAACTAGAGTAGTTGAGGAGTCAGCCAATGTGACTTTCAATGAGCACACTCCCAGTGTGAAAGTTTCTGGTCCGGATTGGCTATTTGATCTTGATTTAGTTACCAATTGTTTCTTGTGAGCATGTTTCAGGGTCCACAGATATACTACCTACAGGTGATCCTGACCCAAGATTTGAGCTAAGAAGACCTTCAAGCTACACATCTTCAGCTCCAGCGGTAACAAATCCTGCAAATGAAGCTTCTACCAGCACATCAATGACAAATCCTGCTGATACTTATGCGGTGCCTTCAAATTCCAGCTCAGAGGCACAAAACTCAAATGAAGGAGCTTCAAATGTTGGAGAAAATGGTGGTGATGAAAGTGATCAGGAATTCCTTGATGCTGATAACCACTCCATTGAAGACAACATCAATGATGTCACACACTCATTGGATCAAGTCAATCTTGATAAGTGTGCTGATGTGGAGGGTGAATCCTCCTTGCCAGATTAGAATTTCTCAAATTTAGATCTATCTAAGCAACTTGATGTGATCCCTCAGCTAAGGATCCACAAGTCTCATCCTACCACAAACATCATTGGAGATGTTGATTCAGGGGTGAGAACAAGAGGACAAACCCATGATGCAAATGTTTGGCGTCACTCTTGTTTCTTGTCCCAGATAAAGCCAAAGAAGATTGATGAGGCTCTAAAGGATGGAAGTTGGATTGAAGCTATGCAAGAGGAGCTGCTTCAATTCAAAAGGCAAAAGGTTTGGAACCTATGTCCTCTTCCTCAAGGGAAGACTACCATAAGAACCAAATGGGTGTTCAGGAATAAGAAGGATGATATAGGACTTGTCATCAAGAACAAGGCAAGACTAGTTGTTCAAGGATATACTCAAGAAGAAGGAATTGACTACACAGATGTTTTTGCTCCTGTAGCAAGACTTGAAGCTGTTAGGATATTCCTAGCTTTTGCTGCATCCAAGAACTTCAAGGTCTACGAACTTGATGTTAAGTGTGCTTTTCTTTATGGGGTGGTTGATGAAGAGGTGTATGTCAGACAACCACCTGGGTTTGTAGATCCTGATCATCTTGATTATGTCTGCAGGCTTGATAAAGCTCTTTATGGGTTGCACCAAGCACCAAGAAAGTGGTATGAGACTCTATCTCATCATCTCTGTCAGCATGGATACAAAAGGGGTACTATAGATGGAACTCTCTTCATCAAAAGAACAGGAAATGACATAATGCTAGTTCAAGTATATGTAGATGACATTATCTTTGGGTCAACTAATCCAAAGCTCTGCAAAGACTTTGAGAAGCTGATGAAGGACAGATTTGAAATGAGTGCCATGGGGGAACTCAATTTCTTTCTAGGAATTCAAGTGAAGCAAGTTGACAATGGCATCTTCATAAGTCAGTCAAAGTATGTACAAGACATACTTAAAAGGTTCAACATGACTGATTGTAAGGTTGCTAAGACACCCATAGCCTGAAACCACTCCTTTGGACCTGATCTTGAGGGCTATGAACAAATATTTAAATATCTTGTATCAGCTATTGGGATTATTAACTTTGAATAGCTTTTCTTAAAACTTAATCATATTATTTCTAAAACCTGTGTGTCCTAAGTTGTCTATTTCATCATCTTCATAAGCCCTTGTTTTATTTGGAAGCAAAATCTTTTCAAAAGACATTTCTTAGATTTTTGAAATTTTTGATCTCTTTCCTTTTCGGAAGACTTAAAATTACCTTCAGAAGAAATTTATGTCTTGATAAACAAATAACTACTTCAGTAATTTTACCTTCGAAAGAAATTTCTGAAATATCTTCCGAAGCTTAAAATCAACTTAAGTACTTTTATGTTTAAAAGGAACAAGTTTCTTCCGAAACCAATTTACCTTCGGAAGTTTTCATTCTTTTTGGAATAAAAACTCTGAGTGTTAACTCTCTTCCGAAGCAAAATTCTCAAAAAGATTTGAAATATCTTCCGAAGCCAATTTGCCTTCGGAAGCTTTTTCTTCAGAACTTTCGAAGCAAATAACATTCGGAAGATTTCTTAACTTCCAAGAAAACTACTTTTTGGGCAAAAGTAAACTACTTTTTCTGAGGTGGGACCGACATCCAGATTTCAAAGTTTATCCTCTTTCATTAACTTTGTCTCAAATCCTTTTCACATAAATGCCCAACGGTTCCCCCCTCTTTCACTATCTTCCTCAATTACACTTTTCCTTAAACCTAAATTCTCCCAAAAACCGCCTTTTGTTCTTCATCTTTAAGCTTCTAAAATAGCCAACCTAAACATCAGAAACAACCCAAATTTCTCTATGCAACTTCACAGGCAACATAACCAAGTTGCTCTGTTAAGCTCTGAGAAAGATGAAAGTTTCTCAGAGATTTGCCGTTTCTTAGCTCTATCAAACTACTCCACCTCCCTAACCATTGATCCTACTCTCTATGAGGATCATCTGCTTGAATTTTGAAAGACCTGCCAAGAGGTCATTATGGAAGGGGAGAAGGCACTGTCTGCCACAGTGCAAGGGAGGACAATCTTCATCACTCCGGCCATCATAAACACTCATTTGCAGCTGGATGATGAAAAAGGTGAGTTGTCCTTCCCAAAGGAAGCTGTAAATCATTTCTTTGAGCAGATGGGCTATGAGTGAGATTTCTCTGTAAAAACCTTCAGGGAAAAACTAGCTAGGAGACCTTTAAGAAGAGCTGAACCAGAAACACAAGATCCTATGAATGTGATTAACCTAACTCCTAGCTCACCTATGCAAGAGGGTGATGCTACCAAAAGGGGGAGAAAGTCATTACAGTCACAGAACCTGGGAGTTTTTCAGGGAGTATGGACATTGAGGACTCACCATCCTGACTTGCAATAGTGCATACTCAGCAACTTCCTCAAGTTCACATTGATGTGGACTCTATAGACTCTTTCATTCGGAGTCTCTTTGAGGAAGGCATTCCAAGGTGTTGGTCCATTTGATCGATTTGCAGTACAAATGAGATGTTGGATTGTTCAATATCAAATACAAACAATAAGAAACAAAGATGATGAAGATTGAGAGCAACCACAAATGATTCAAAATAAAGCAATGATGATCAACATAATCAATAATAACAAAGCACAATGATATATCAGTGAATAAACTGCTTACAATACTCACTTGCAACAAGAATAAACGATTAGGGTTTTTGCAAGCTTAACAACAATGAAAATGATCATAACTATATATAGCAGTCTTAGTTTTGCAGACAGTTTCGCTGTCAACAAAATTGTTCTGCCGAAACTGTAGTTTCGCCCGACAGAAACAACAGTTTCGCCGAGAGAACTAAACAGCTGACTATGAGCGAAACTATAGTTTCGCTCACAGTTTCACTGGACTGCAAAACAAAATAAAGCTAATTACATACAAAAGTAAGCTAACATAAGACCTATTACAAGCAAATATAAACATTCTAATCTAAGGTGAGTCCAACCTATGCATGATCTTCAATACTCCCCCTAGGTTGGAACTCACCGCCTTCACTCGTCTTGATTTATCTCGTCAGCTCCAGTTTCCCCCGCTGCCTTTGATTTGTCTTCTACAGCTCCTACAGCGACCTCCTTAGGGGCTTCAGCAAACGATTCACCTTGGTCTCTTCCTGCTTCATTAGCCCCTTCGAGATGAGCACTAGCTTGACCAAACTGTTTGGCCAAATCCTGTATGTCCATGTTTAGATCATCTTGGGCCCTCACTCTCTCTGCAAGCCTCTTGACCTCTACCCTCACACCTCTGATCTTATTTGCCACAATCATAAACAGACTGGCTTGCTTCCTTGTCTCATCACCCGCACCTGCTTTGATATGATTCTCGCACAGAGCCATCAGGTCTTCATCACAAAAGCTGAAAAGCTCCATCGGATCAAAGACTTTGATTCACTACCATTCTTCACTCTGATTACCGCCTCCCCCGTATTGTTATCATAAAACCACTTCTCAAAATTCTGTAGTTGTTGGGGGAGGGGATCTGCCAATCTGACCCTATTCACGGTCTTTGGGGGCTTCACCCTCAGTACAATCTTTCCATTTCCAGTCTCCCAATCCTTGTCCTTCTTCGATCGTCTTCTCTCCGCTTTCATAAATCCAAAGGACTCAAAATTGTCGTTTAAGCCATTTTTTATCTCCTTCTCCAATAATGAGGCTCTTTCACTAAGATGGGCATTCAGTAATGGCAATGCTGCCAGCCTCCTCAAATCCCATTTTGGCAAGGTCGTGAATGCCTTCCTCTTCTTCATGTAAGAAATACTACCCCCTTTCCTCTTGATCATGAACATCTTGAGGTTAAGGTTATAACACCAGCTAATGATTCTCTTATCAGCCTCCTTCTTGCTCAACCCTTCCAAGTTTTGGAATAGGGGAGTCAGCTCTTCAGGCTCTTTTTCTCTAACGAACCATTCTTCTTTAGCCATTTCAAAAACATCTATATCTACTTCTCCTTTTTTGGCTACATATACCAGTGACCTCTCATCAACCTCATAAAACTCTGGTTCAGAATCATAGTCAACCAGCTGCTCATCATCTTCCTCTTCATCAATTAGCCCTTTGCCTTTTTTAGCTCCCCTTTCAATTGATTTCTCCCTTACTACCTCCTCACCAACCAAGTGTCTGGAACAGCCACTATCAATGATCCATACATTTCTGTTTGTCTTGAGTTGTCTCTGCACAAAAGAGATGATTAGTTACATTTGGAAACCCAAGCCTCATTGGTCTTGGGCTTATCAAAAGAAGTTGAAGACAATGCAACAGTAATTGATCCTAGGGTCATGCTAGAGGAATCATTTGCTGATGTTGATGAAGAACTTTCAGCCACTTGGTCTTTCTTTGACTTCCATACCACCTTTGGAATCTTAGACTTGACCTTCAATACTTCAGAAGTTTTGATGACTTTGGAAGTTTTGATGACCGGCCCTTCGGAAGGTCTTGCTTTCACTGCAGCAGGCTTCAGTGCTTCGGAAGTATTCCTTTCTTCCGAGACCAAATTTTCTTCCGAAGGCAAGTTTCCACTTGTCTTCTTCTTCATTTTGGAGCTTTCGAAGGAAACATATTTTCCTTTCGAAGCTTGCTTCTTCTTCTCCAAACTCTTAGAAGTTTCTTTCTTGGTCATGTGGAGAGTACTCCTTGGATTGTAGACACAATCTTTAGCAAGATGAGAGGTACTCCCACACATAACACAGTTCATTTTCTTCCTTCTAGGAGTTCTTCTTTGTGAACAAGGCTGAACTTGATCACTTTCCTTCTCCATCTTCACCTTTGCAAATGCTGTGGCAATTCTTGTGGGGTTAGAACTACCTTTGGAGCAGGATGGGTCAGGTTGTACAGCAGCAATGCACAACTGATCAGCCTTCTTCTTGATGATTGGATGATTTGGACATGAACTAGAACTCTTGTTGATGGAGTTCAAGTTTGTGTCTTCAACCTTTACCACTTCAAATCCTACAGAGATGAAGACTTGTTTCTGTGCAGAATTGAAGGTAGCCTTGATCTCTTGAGCCTTTTTGGACTTTCTTTTGGCCTTCCTGATCAAGTTCTTTCTTCTTGACTTGGTCATCCCAACAGCTTTGCTCTCCTCTGAGGGATGGTGACCCTCCTTAGAATGCTCTTCTTCACTCTTCTCAGAGCCATTCTCCACCATCTCCTCTTCATCCTCTTCAGTCACAGGATCTATGAGGGGAAGCTCATCTTCACAAGTTCCACACCTTGGAGATCTTACAGACAAGATTGTGTGTGGAGGAGCTATCTTACAAGATCCTAGTCCCTGCTTATTTTGATAACAAACTTTTGCATGCAAGGATGAGGATATTATGTTCTTGAAGGTCTCTTCTTCAAGAACACATTTTTCTGCCTTGGCTTTACTGATCATAAGCTTAGCCTGGCATTCAGTTAATTAAGTAAATAAGATCTTTAATCTGAGTCCTGTAGTTTGTATGCTCATGTTTAAGAGTTGAAATGGTTTTCTCTAAGTCCTCTATCTTTAGTTTATAATCATTTTCATCTCTTTTAAAGTTAGCTTTTTAAAATATTTAAGAACTCAAGGTCAGATCTCATTTCTAAATTATAGGACCTGTATTCATTAACTTTAGCAATGCATTCAGGAGTACAAAGATGTTTCAATACCTTGGCTTCATCGTGGTCTGTCATGAGTGCTTGGTTTGGAGATGCATCTTCTACTTGAAAGCTCCAGTCAAAGCCTCCTTCTTCAACAGCAACTGCAGCTTGCTGCTTTGGCTTCTCATTCTGGCGGGCTTCCTCAGTGTAGTTTGGTCTGGTTTGTGTTTGACCACCATTTGTCCTTAGTGTCTTACACTCTCTTGCAAAGTGTCCCATCTGGTTACAGTTGTAACACTTTATTTTGCTTTTGTCCAGCCCAAACTTTCCACTGGCTGCATTGCTTGGAAACTTTCTTCTTGTCCTCTTGTAGAACTTCTTGGCTCTGTAAGTGAGAAGAGCCATCTGCTGGACTATCTCCATTCCAGATCATCTGGATGGATACAGTCCAAATCTTCAAGAGTGAAGAGAAAGTTGCCTGACGTTTCATCAGCAGAGACAAAGGCATGAGAAGAACTTGTTGGAAAGGACTTTCTTGAGTGTAGCTTTTCCTTGGAGTATCTGGGAAGGTGATGAAAAGGCCCTTTTGTGAGTTGTCAGGGAAGCATATAAGATGATGCTGTGGTTCAATGCTTTCTCTTTCAACCACATGGAGGGTTGAACTCAGTTGATTGCTTGAGTTACCAGATAAGTTTTGCATGTTCATCTCCATCTGGTAGCCACTAAGAATACCATACAACTCTGTGAGAATAAGATTCTTAAGTTTTTCAATCCTCTTGATAACAACACAATAATGTGTCCATTGTCTAGGAAGAGAGGACATAAACTTCCTTACAATGTCCCTATTCTCAAGAGTTACTCCAACATCCATTAGAGTATCCACAATCTCAACATACCTGAAGTATTGTTGAGTCATGGTTTCACCTGCCTTGAAGGTGAAGTTTTCAAACTGCTGCTTCAGGAAATCCTTCTTGTTCTCCTTTGCTTTAGTAGACCCCTCATACATCAGCTTCAGTGCTTCCCATAGTTGCTTAGCAGTTTTGCACTTCTTGAAGCCTCTGTAGATGGAGTTTGGAAGAGCAGTTTGAAGGGCTGTCATGGCTTTTTGATCAATCTCTATTCTTTTTCTATCTGCTTCAGAGTAATCAGCCACAGCCTTAGGAATCATACCACCACCGGTAGTAGAGGTGGTGCTTGGTATGTAAGGTCCTTCAACAACAGAGTCTCACATCCTGGAGTCTTGAGACTTGATGAAGCCTTCCATTCTTTGACAACAAGTATCAAAGTCTTCAGGAGTGATCAGTGGAGACTTTGTCATAGTTCCAATTTCCATATCAGCTTTGGTTATAGCTGCCATTTGAGTTGTTAAGTATTTTGTGTGTGTGAGGGATCTTAAGATGGTGAGATCTTATATCAAGAGCCTGAAATGCTCTGATACCAAATGCAGGACCGGTGAAGGGTATGCGCTTACAACACAACAACACAATGAGGAGAGTTGCTTAGAACACTTAACAGATCAAATAGGGAACTTGTTAACTTGTTAATGAAAGATGCTAAGAACACAAGTAAAAGTGAGACAGAACAAGATTGCAAAAACAACACAAGTATTTGGTTTTCAAGAATGTTGTATATTGCTTCTCAAGTTCTATTACAAGTTACAAAGCATCGATAGAAAGTTACAAGTACTTGAGATACTTTATACTACATCCTACAGCCGGTCATACTTTGAAGACCAGCTGGATACAATTGACTAGACAACTATAAAATCAAATGTAGAGTCAAAAGGCATATTTGCCTTTTGACTTGTGACTAAGACATGCCATAGGTCACATCCTAATATATTACAAAAAAGATAAAAGTACATAAAGTAGAAAGCATGGACTCAAGACCTCAATGTATAGTTACCAAAAGCATGGACCTTTCACCAACTCATGTAAGTTTGTGACTTTACAGAGTTGCAGCGGAAAGGTGGTCCAGCTTTATGGTAAAGTACATCAGATAAAGGCATATCTCTAAAAGTCTTTAGAAGAAATTTGTCTTCACTTTTTGGCTTCGGAAGACTTTGTCTTTGAAGCTTCGAAAGAATTCACTTTTGGCTTCAGAAGATGTTGGTCTTCGATTCGGAAGTTTTTACACTTAGAATATTTCTAGTGCATGGTGTAAAACTTCCGAAGCATTTCTACTTCTGTTCTTTAGTGCATGCTTGCAGAGAGACTTTGGATGTTTTGGCTGCATCAGACTTATAGGAATCCTTACAAACTCCCCATAGGCTGATGCTACCAAAACATTTAGAAGATCTTCAGATGTTTGTAGTCTTCAGCACAATGATGACCATATCCTTTTTCATCAGATGGTCAGGATCATTCAGACTCTCATAATATCTTCTCATCTCAAAGAGATCATGCAGAGGTAAGTTGATTATGTCTTGCCATGTATAGACATTTTCAACACCTTGATCTCTGATCACATGCCATCTCTCTGGATTAGTAGTGAAGGTCCATGATAAGATGGGTGTCTCAGCAGCAAGAGGAGCCACTTGAATTGGAGTTGATTGGGCTGCCTCTTCATACACTTTCTCAGGTTGATCTGACTCAGCCTGAGGTGTAGAGGTGGATGATTCAGGCTTCTTCTTCTTAGACTTTGGCTTAGAAGCCATTCTCTTCTTCCTCTTAGAAGACTTTAACTGAGAAGACTGGTCTGCAGCACCTTGTTGATCATCCTTGTCTTTCTCAGTTGGGTGTTCCTACCTCACAGGTTCAGAAGGAGAGGGTGTTTGACCCTGCTGTGGATCAGAAGATGAAGCTTGCTGAGGCTCAGCAGGAGGTCCAGGTTGTGTTGTCTCAGGTTGTTCAACCTTAACCTCCACTTCAGGTAGGATTTGATTTGGAGGAGAGTACAAGTCAATCAGCTCTCCACTCTTGATCTTCTGCTTGATTTTCCTGATATGCTCATCCATTGTGGATAGAGACATAGGGCCAAGTCTCCTTCCGGAGAATCCATACAGCTTCAAGAAGCTCATCATTCTTTGTCTGTCAGCAGACTTTTTCATACTCTTTTAGATGATAGCTTTTGACTTTGCAGCATCTTCCCTCATCTTTCTCTTTGTTGCTTTTTGTTCTTTGAGCACTTGAAGTTCAAGCTGTTTGAGATACTCAAACTCAATGTACTCAAAGGACAAGGGAAGAAGTGTAGATGCCTGGTAGAGACCTGTGGCACTCAGGTAGTTGATCATGTTTTGCCTATCTGTTTCCTTGTCTACCTGAGGTTCTTGTGTAGCAGCCACATCCTCTTGCACAGGACTTTCTTGAACTGGGGAGAGAGTTGGAGCATGCTTGTATAATCTTTTATGTCTCTTCTCTTCTTTGAATTGGAGAAGTAATCTTGCATCCTCTTTTTCCTTCATCTCTCTTGACACTTCTACGTCAGCCAGTTCATTTAATTGCTCTAAAGGGAGAGATATAATCTCATCTATGTCATAGTTCCTGGTCTGCAGGTAAGTAATCCTGCCTGCCCTCAACTCATCTTCTTGAGTGTTTGGTCTGGCGGCAGCCCTGATTGCAGCTTGCATAAATCCTGAGGGCCCAGAGGAACTTTCTCCCCTTAGCTTCCTCTTCCTCTCTCTCTCTCTCTCCTCAATCTCCTCAGAAGTCAAAATCCTTTTCCTTTTGTCACCCACAGACCTTTGTGACTCAGGGTGGATAGAGGTTTGGCCTTCATTGCTTGGTGTAGCATCCAAGTTCTGGCCAGAGAGAGGTTGTGAGACACATTCACCAGCAGGTGTTTCACTGAGGGAATGAATTTCTGAAGCAGTTGTTGGTGTGACAGGGCTCTCATGCTCTATCAATGGGCCTTCAGCCAAGGTTTTCCCTTTGAAGCTAATCTCAGGGTCTGCCTCAGCATCCAGTTGACCAATGACATTACCTGATTGCCTTTGTCTTCTTCTAAGGCTGAACTCTTCAGTAATTCTGTCTTGAATCCTGAGTGCTAACCTGTCAGCTTGTCTTGATTTGCTTGGGTTGACAAGTGGCATGTTGATCAGGTCAAGACCTTCATAGTAGTCCAAGGTCTGAAAATAAAACACTTCTTGCTACCCTTGAACTCTGTGAAGAATGAGGGCTCTTCTATCAGCATCATACCTCCACCCAATAATGTAGTTTGAAGTTCTTTGAGGTGGAGATGACACAACCCTTGGAATGCCTTCCTCAAAGAGACTCCTAATAACAAAGTCTATTATGTCCACATTAATTTGAACTTGAGTAAGTTACTGAGTATGCACAATTTCAAGTGAGAATGGTGAATCCTTAATGTCCATACTCCCTGAAGAACTCCCAGGTTCTGTGACTGTAATGACTTTCTCCTCCTTTTTGGTAGAATCACCCTCTTGCATAGGTGAGCTAGAGGTTAGGTCAATCACATTCATAGGTTCTTGTGTTCCTGGTTGAGCTCTTCATAAAGGTCTCCTAGCTAGTTTTTCCCTGAGATAAGATATCCCAAGTTGCTAATCATTGACCCTATTATGCAGGGTAGTCACCTGAGATTCAAGGTGACTAACCTTAGAGACTAAATAGGAGCATGTTTTTGACAGTTTTTGCACCTTTAGTCTCAGATTCCCCTCTTCTTCATCAGCAGAATCATTGGAGGATGAGATGATTGGACCAAAGTCCTCTCTCTCATCACCAGCCTTAGGTTCTTGGCTGCTGAATTTCCTCTGCACATTGACATCCTCAGTTGAGGTGTCAATAGGCTGAGTTGCCATGGTTGAGGTCTTAATGATGTAATCACTTGCAGAAGTGAGAGCCTCTTCCATATGGATATCCTGAACAGGTTCAGAAGTATCCACCTCAGTTATGGGTGACTGATGTGGGCTAGACAAAGGAGACTCAGGAGTACTCATCTCTCTTTGAGTAGGGGAAGAGTAGAGAGACTCATGGTACCCACTGAAACCTAAGTCTTCATCGTATAGAATGAGAGGTTGGAAATGGGTTGACTTAAGTCTAATGGCTGGAGATGATAACTGTCCCCTGAATGTTGTTCACTTGAGTGTTGATACTCAGAGTGAAGGCTTAAGGCAGTTGAGCTTGTGAGCTCATTAGGGTGAGCATAAGGAACCTCATCCCCGATTGTTGAAGAGATGGTGGTGGTTTGCTCCTCAGGGGAAGTGGGAGCTCTAGTGTCCACTTCCTCTTGTATGGGTGAGTACATGGGGGCCTGCACACACTCAATAGCTTGAGCAGGGGTTTGTTTGAATTTTCTTTGGTAGGTGAGGGTGACTTGGGGCCTTTTTGGTGGTTGAGAAGTAGAAGGTGTGGGTTCAACACTAACTTGTGTTGCTAGGTTGTCACCTTGAGCAATGAGCTCTAACATTTTTGGGACTATGGCAGTTTCTACCCCTGAGAAGCCTACAGTTGGCTTCTTCATAATTTTAAAGATGTCGGGCTTCATCTGTCCCAATTTAAAAATATTATCTGTTTCCCTCAACTATGAGCCTAGTTCACAGTTGAGAATGTGTTGAACATATCTAAGAAACATATAATACTCTAAGGAGTCCAAGTTAGCAAGCAAATTTGTATAAACAAATTGAGAGTACCTGAACTTGACCCCTTGAACCATTCCATGTACTATGAAGGAGAGATCCTCAGGAATCTGGTCCCATCCTCCATGCTTGTTTGACAAGCTGTGGATAACCACATGAAGCATGTATTTCCACTGGGATGAGACCTTCCCTTTCCTGAAGGTCTTTACAGAGAAATCTGTCTCATAGCTCATCTGCTCAAAGGAATGATTTACAACTTCTTTTGGGAAGGACAACTCACCTTCTTCATCATCCAACTGCAAATAAGTGTTTATGATGGCCGGAGTGATGAAGATTGTCCTCCCTTGCACTGTGGTAGACAGTGCCTTCTCCCCATCCATAATGACCTCTTGGCAGGTCTTTCAAAATTCAAGCAGATGTTCCTCATAGAGAGTAGGATCAATGGTTAGGGAGGTGGAGTAGTTTGATAGAGCTAAGAAACGGCAAATCTCTGAGAAACTTTCATCTTTCTCAGAGCTTAACAGAGCAACTTGGTTATGTTGCCTGTGAAGTTGCATGGAGAAATCGGGGTTGTTTCTAAGGTTTAGGTTGGCCATTTTTAGAAGCTTAAGGATGAAGAAATATGAAGAACAAAAAGGCGGTTTGGGAGAATTTAGGTTTAAGGAATAGTGTAATTGAGGAAGATAGTGAAAGAGGGGGGAACCGTTGGGCATTTATGTGAAAAGGATTTGAGACAAAGTTAATAAAATAGGATAAACTTTGAAATCCGGATGTTGGTCCCACCTCTGAAAAGTAGTTTACTTTTGCCCAAAAATTAGTTTTCTTGGAAGTCGAGACATCTTCCGAAGGTTATTTGCTTCGGAAGATCTGAAGAAAAAGCTTCCAAAGGCAAATTGGCTTCGGAAGAGATTTCAAAGGTTTTTGAGAATTTTGCTTCGGAAGAGAATTTTACACTCAAAGATTTTTATTCCAAGAAGAATAAATACTTCCGAAGGTAAGTTGCTTTCGGAAGAAACTTGTTCTTTGAAAACATACAAATTACTTACGTTGATTTCAAGCTTCGAAAGATATTTCAGAAATTTCTTCCGAAGGTAAAATCACTAAAGCAATTATTTGTTTACTAAGACATAAACTTCTTCCGAAGGTAATTTTGAATCTTCCGAAGAGATCAAGATTTTCAAAAATCTAAGAAAAGTCTTTTGAAAAGATTTTCTTCCAAAGAAAACAAGGGCTTATGAAGGTGATATAATAGACAACTTAGGACACACAGGTGTTAGAAATAAATATGATTAAGTTTTAAGAAAAGCTATTCAAAGTTAATCATCCCAATAGCTGATACAAGATATTTAAATCTCTGCTCATCAAAAGCTTTGGTGAACAGATCAGCATATTGTTCATTTGTGTTAACTTTGACTAGTTTGATTAATCCCTTTTCAAAGTTATCTCTAATCAAATGATACCTGATATTAATATGCTTTGTCCTTGAGTGCTGCATAGGATTCTCTGTGATGGAGATAGCACTGTTGTTGTCTATGTGGATGGGAGTCTCTTTAAAGTTAAATCAATAGTCCAGTATCTGATTTTGAATCCAAAGCACTTGAGCACAACAACTTGCAGCAACAATGTATTCAGCCTCAGTAGTTGATGCAGACACACAGGATTGTTTCTTGCATTGCCAAGAGACTACTCTTCCACCAAGAAATTGACATCCCCCTGATGTAGACTTTGCAGTCATGTTGCAACCACCATAGTCACTATCTGTATAAGCATACAGATTAAAGTAAGAATTCTTTGGATACCAAAGGCCAAGTGATGGAGCACCTTTGAGATATCTTAAAATTTTATGACAGTGACCAGGTGTGACATCTTGGGGTTGGCTTGATATCTTGCACAAATGCATGTAGCAAACATGATATCTGGCCTGCTAGCTGTGAGGTACATAAGAGACCCAATCATTGCCCTATAGAGATGTTCATCAACACACTCCCCCTCAAGATCAGGTACAAGGGAGTGATTTATGGCTATGGGAGTCTTAGCAACCTTACAGTCAGTCATGTTAAACCTTTTAAGTATGTCTTGTACATACTTTGACTGACTTATGAAGATGGCATTTTCAACTTGCTTCACTTGAATTCCTAGAAAGAAATTGAGTTCCCCCATGGCACTCATTTCAAACCTATCCTTCATCAGCTTCTCAAAGTCTTTGCAGAGCTTTGGATTAGTTGACTCAAAGATAATGTCATCTACATATACTTGAACTAGCATTATGTCATTTCCTGTTCCTTTGATGAAGAGAGTTCCATCTATAGTACCTCTTTTGTAGCCATGTTGACAGAGATACTGAGATAGAGTCTCATACCACTTTCTTGGTGCCTGGTGCAGCCCATATAGAGCTTTATCAAGCCTGCAGACATAATCAGGATGATCAGGATCTGCAAACCCAGGTGGTTGTCTGACATACACCTCTTCATCAATCACCCCATAAAGAAAAGCACACTTGACATAAAGTTGGTAGACCTTGAAATTCTTGGATGCAGCAAAAGCTAGGAATATTCTAACAGCTTCAAGTCTTGCCACAGGAGCAAAAACATCTGTATAGTCAATTTCTTCTTCTTGAGTATATCCTTGAACAACTAGTCTTGCCTTGTTTTTGATGACAAGTCCTCTATCATCCTTCTTATTCCTAAAAACCCATTTGGTTCCTATGGTAGTCTTCCTTTGAGGGAGAGGACATAGGTTTCAGACCTTTTGCCTTTTGAATTGAAGCAGCTCCTCTTGCATAGCTTCAACCCAACTTCCATCCTTTAGAGCCTCATCAATTTTCTTTGGCTCTATCTGGGACAAGAAACAAGAGTGAAGACAAACATTTGCTTCATGGGTTTGTCCTCTTGTTCTCACCCCTGAATCAACATCTCCAATGATGTTTGTGGTAGGATGAGACTTGTGGATCCTTAGCTGAGGTATCACAGCAAGTTGCTTAGACAGATCTAGATTTGAAAATTTTTGATCTGGCAAAGAAGATTCACCCTCCACATCACCACACTTATCAAGATTGACTTGATACAATGAGTGTGTGACATCATTGATGTTGTTTTCAATGCAGTGGTTATCAGCATCAAGAAATTATTGATCACTTTCACCACCACCATTTTCTCCAACATTTGAGGCTCCTTCTTCTGAATTTTGTGCCTCTAAGCTGGAATTTGAAGGCACCCCAGAAGCATCAGCAGGATTTGTCATTGATGTGCTGGTAGAAGCTTCATTTGCAGGAATAGTTACCACTGGAGCTGAAGATGTGTAACCTGAAGGTCTTCTGAGCTCAAATCTTGGGTCAGGATCACCTGTTGGTAATATATCTGTAGATCCTGAAACATTCTCACAAGATTTGTTAAAACAGTTGGTAACTAAATCAAGATCATATAGCCGATCCGAGAGTGTGCCCATTGAAAGTCACATTGGCTGACTCCTCAACTACTCTAGTTCTGAGATTGTATACTCTATAAGCTTTAGCTTGAGAAGAGTATCCAATAAAGTGTCCATCATCTGATTTCTCAGCAAACTTGGCAATTTGATCCTTGGTATTCAAGATGATGCAAGGACATCCAAATGACATGAGAAAACCAATGAAGGGTTTTCTCTTGTGCCAAAGTTCATAAGGAGTCTTACCATGTGTCTTAACAACTAAAACTAGCAAGCAGGGTTCACTGCCTCTGCCCAAAAGGTGATAGGCAATTTAGAGTCAGACAACATAGTTCTTGCAGCTTCAATTAGTGTCCTGTTTCTCCTCTCAGCAACACCATTTTGCTGAGGAGTCCTGGGAGCACTATATTGTCTTGTAATACCTTTTTCATCACAAAATGTATCAAGGATTTGATTCTTGAATTCAATTCCTTGATCACATCTTATGGTTTTGACCTTGTTATCACATTGATTCTCAATCTTTAAGATGAAATTCTTCAGAATCTCAGGAGTCTCATCCTTAGTTCTAAGAAAGAAGACCCAAGTGAATCTTGTAAAATCAACTGTGATCACCAAACAATAAGAGGTCCTTCCTAGACTCATTACACTGGTGGGGCCAAAAAGATCCATATGTAATAAGTGTAGGGGATTAATGATGGAGTTTCTTTCCTTTGTCTTGTGAGATACCTTGTGTTGCTCCCCTTTTTAGGCATGCAACACAGTGGTCATCACTTGTAAACTCTTTCTTTGGTATTCTAGTTACCAAATCATTCTTAATTAATTTATTCATGTTTTAAAGTTTACATGGCACATTCTTTTATGCCAGAGAAAAGATTCAACATTATTTGCTTTAGATAGAAAGCATGAAACTTCTCCTGAGGGAGATGTTTCTTGCAAGTCCATCTTGTACATGTTCCTTTTCCTGGGGGCTCTGAGCAAGATGAGCTCATGAGGAATGACCACCCCGGGCCTGAGAACAATACACTCATGCTCAGTAAAGAGCATGTTATGACTCTGATCACAAAATTGGGATACACTCAGAAGATTGTACCCAAGCTCCTTGAAAAAGTTTACCTTCTTAATGCTAAGCTTACCATTTGTGACCTTGCCCCTTCCTGTAATGTAACCTCCTGCATCTCCTCCAAAAGCAACTGGTCCTCCATCAATTCTTTCAAACTTTTGGAGTAGTGACCTATTGCCTGTCATGTGTCTGAACAGCCACTATCAATCATCCATACATTTCTGTTTGTCTTGAGCTGTCCCTGCACAAAAAAGATGATTAGTTACATTTAGAAACCCAAGCCTCATTGGTCTTGGGCTTATCAAAAGAAGTTGAAGACAATGCAACAGTAATTGATCCTATAGTCATGCTAGAGGAATCATTTGCTGATGTAGATGAAGAACTTTCAGCCACTTGGTCTTTCTTTGACTTCCATACCACCTTTGGAATCTTAGACTTGACCTTCAATACTTCAGAAGTTTTGATGACTTCGGAAGTTTTGATGACCGGCCCTTCGGAAGATCTTGCTTTCACTGCAGCAGGCTTCAGTCCTTCGGAAGTATTCCTTTATTCCGAGATCAAATTTTCTTCCGAAGGCAAGTTTCCACTTGTCTTCTTCTTCATTTTTGAGCTTCCGAAGGAAACAGATTTTCCTTCCGAAGCTTGCTTCTTCTTCTCCAAACTCTTAGAAGTTTCTTTCTTGGTCATGTGGAGCGTACTCCTTGGATTGTAGACACAATCCTTAGCAAGATGAGAGGTACTCCCACACATAACATAGTCTATTTTCTTCCTTCTAGGAGTTCTTCTTTGTGAACAAGGCTGAACTTGATCACTTTCCTTCTCCATCTTCACCTACGCAGATGTTGTGGCAATTCTTGTGGGGTTAGAACTACCTTTGCAGCAGGATGGTTCAGGTTGTACAGCAGCAATGCACAACTGATCAGCCTTCTTCTTGATGATAGGATGATTTGGACATGAACCAGAACTCTTGTTGATGGAGTTCAAGTTTGTGTCTTCAACCTTTACCACTTCACATCCTGCAGAGATGAAGACTTGTTTCTGTGCAGAATTGAAGGTAGCCTTGATCTCTTGAGCCTTTTTGGACTTTCTTTTGGCCTTCCTGATCAAGTTCTTTCTTCTTGACTTGGTCATCCCAACAGCTTTGCTCTTCTCAGAGGGATGGTGACCCCTTCTTAGAATGATCTTCTTCACTCTTCTCAGAGCCATTCTCCACCATCTCCTCTTCATCCTCTTCAGTCACAGAATCTATGAGGGGAAGCTCATCTTCACAAGTTTCACACCTTGGAGATCTTACAAGCAAGATTGTGTGTGGAGAAGCTATCTCATAAGATCCTAGTCCCTGCTTATTTTGATAACAAACTTTTGCATGCAAGGATGAGGATATTATGTTCTTGAAGGTCTCTTCTTCAAGAACACATTTTTCTGCCTTGGCTTTGCTGATCACAAGCTCAGCTTGGCATTCAGCTAATTTAGTAATGAGATCTTTGATCTGAGTCCTGTAGTTTGTATGCTCATGTTTAAGAGTTGAAATGGTTTTCTCTAAGTCCTCTATCTTTAGTTTATAATCATTTTCAGCTCTTTTAAAGTCAGTTTTTAAAATATTTAAGGACTCAAGGTCAGATCTCATTTCTAAATTATAGGACCTGTATCTATTAACTTTAGCAATGCATTCAGGAGTACAAAGATGTTCCAATACCTTGGCTTCATCGTGGTCTGCCATGAGTGCTTTGTTTGGAGATGCATCTTCTACTTGAAAGCTCCAGTCAAAGCCTCCTTCTTCAACAGCAACTGCAGCTTGTTGCTTGGCTTCTCATTCTGGGGGGCTTTCTCAGTGTAGTTTGGTCTGGTTTGTGCTTGGCCACCATTTGTCCTTGGTGCCTTACACTCTCTTGCAAAGTGTCCCATCTGGTTACAGTTGTAACACTTTACTTTGCTTTTGTCCAGCCCAAACTTTCCACTGGCTGCATTGCTTGGAAACTTTCTCCCTGTACTCTTGTAGAACTTATTGGCTCTGTGAGTGAGAAGAGCCATCTGCTGGACTATCTCCATGTACTCCAAGTCATCTGGATGGATACAGTCCAAATCTTCAAGAGTGAAGAGAAAGTTGCCTGAAGTTTCATCAGCAGAGACAAAGGCATGAGAAGAACTTGTCTCTTGGAAAGGACTTCCTTGAGTGTAGCTTTCCCTTGGAGTCTCTGGGAAGGTGATGAAAGGGCCCTTTTGTGAGTTGTCAGGGAAGCATATAAGATGATGTTGTGGTTCAATGCTTTCCCTTTCAACCACATGGAGGGCTGAACTTAATTGATTGCTGGAGTTACCAGATGAGTTTTGCATGTTCATCTCCATCTGGTAGCCACTAAGAATACCATACAACTTTGTGAGAGTAAGAGTCTTAAGGTTCTCAGTCCTCTGGATAACAACACAACAATGTGTCTATTGTCTTGGAAGAGAGGACATAAACTTCCTTACAATGTCCCTGTTCTCAAGAGTTACTCCAACATCCATTAGAGTATCCACAATCTCAACATATCTAAAGTATTGTTGAGTCATGGTTTCACCTGCCTTGAATGTGAAGTTTTTAAACTGCTGCTTTAGGAGATCCTTCTTGTTCTCCTTTGCTTCAGTAGACCCCTCATACATCAGCTTCAGTGCTTCATATAGTTGCTTGGTAGTTTTGCACTTCTTGAAGCCTCTGTAGATGGAGTTTGGAAGAGCAGTATGAAGGGCTGTCATGGCTTTTTGATCAATCTCTATTCTCTTTCTATCTGCTTCAGAGTAATCAGCCACAGCCTTAGGAATCATACCACTACCAGTAGCAGAGGTGGTGCTTGGTATGTAAGGTCCTTCAACAACAGAGTCCCACATCCTGGAGTCTTGAGACTTGATGAAGCCTTCTATTCTTTGACACCAAGTATCAAAGTCTTCAGGAGTGATCAATGGAGACTTTGTCATAGTTCCAGTTTCCATATCAGCTTTGGTTATAGCTGCCATTTGAGTTGTTAAGTATTTTGTGTGTGTGAGGGATCTTAAGATGGTGAGATCTTATATCAAGAGCCTGAAATGCTCTGATACCAAATGCAGGATCGGTGAAGGGTATGCACTTACAACACAACAACAGAATGAGGAGAGTTGCTTAGAACACTTAACAGATCAAATAGGGAACTAGTTAACTTGTTAATGAAAGATGCTAAGAACACAAGTAAAAGTGAGACAGAACAAGATTGCAAAAACAACACAAGTATTTGGTTTTCAAGAATGCTGTATATTGCTTCTCAAGTTCTATTACAAGTTATAAAGCATCGATAGAAAGTTACAAGTACTTAAGATACTTTATACTACATCCTACAGCCGGCCATACTTTGAAGGCCAGCTGGATACAATTGACTAGACAACTACAAAATCAAATGTAGAGTCAAAAGGCATATCTGCCTTTTGACTTGTGACTATGACATGCCATAGCTCACATCCTTGTATATTACAAAAAGGATAAAAGTACATAAAGTAGAAAGCATGGACTCAAGACCTCAATGTACAGTTACCAAAAGCATGGACATTTCACCAACTCATGTAAGTTGGTGACTTTATAGAGTTGCAGCGGAAAGGTGGTCCAGCTTTATGGTAAAGTACATCAGATAAAGGCATATCTCTAAAAGTCTTTGGAAGAAATCTGTCTTCACTCTTTGGATTCGGAAGACTTTATCTTTGAAGCTTCTGAAGACTTCACTTTTGGCTTCGGAAGATGTTGGTCTTGGCTTCGGAATATTTTACACTTAGAATATTTCTAGTGCATGGTGTAAAACTTCCGAAGCATTTCTACTTCTGTTCTTTAGTGCATGCTTGCAGAGAGACTTTGGATGTTTTGGCTGCCTCAGACTTATAGGAATCCTTACATTCATTCTCTTTCTCTACTCCAGAACCTCCTAAACCTTCAGTCGCTGCACCAGATGTGCCCTCTCCCGCCCTGGAGGATGTACCCACATTTAGAAATGAGTATTTGGAAACGTCAGTTAAATCATCTAACTCAGATTGAGTTAGTTGATTGGGCAGGCCAGCAGCAGCTTTTAACTCATTTATCTGCTCAAACAGCTTCTTTATCAGCAAGCTTTGATCCATCAACATCTTCTTCATCCCTTCAATCACTTTATCCTTTTGACTCTCTCGTATCTCTTGATTAGTGAGTTTTGTTTTCATCATGCTCAGTTCATTAGCAAGAGATTTGTTGATGTTTCGAATCACATCCTCATCTAAACCACCTCTTTCTTCTCTTCTTGAGGTTTTTGTAAATTCTTGGTGTCTTTGTTTGGTTCTCCTTTTAGACTCTCCTACATCAGCTTTCTTTTTCGACCTTCTCTCTTTCTCAACCCTTATCTCCTCAGCCCTTTCATTCACCTCCTCTTCGAAGTCATAATCCTTTTCCTACGCATATCTTTTTCTTTTCTTAGCAGCATCTGTCTTTTGTGCCTGGGTCTCCTCAGCTCTCTTATTTTCTGACTCGTCCACCCTCCTGATATAATTCCATCTTCAGGTGGGTACATGTTTTCCCATAGATTGGTGATCTTTCCACTAAAGACATGTCGAATGGCACAGTAATCTGTGAAAATACGGGTGTTCATCTGCACCAACCTTTTAACCTCCCCGTGTCTTGGCACATCAGGATTTAGATCATCAAAGATCATCTGCAGAAATCTAAGATACAGCAGCCACTTATCCTTCTTCAGCGCCATCACATTTTCTGCCATACATGCAAATATCAGCCTAGCAATGTTTGCTTTCTCTCCTTTACAGCATAACACCATGGCTTTTGCCCAGTCTACGTTCAGCCCATCTGATCCACCTTTACGGTGATCTAAACACATAATAAAGACGTGGGCTATGTATCTCCATTCCTTTAAAAGGAAGGACTTCTTGATCTCTTTTTGTGTGCCAAAAGCTAGTCCCTCATATCCCATACTCCTAAACGCTGCAAACACCTTAGCATCAGTCATAGAAACTTCCTCTCCTGAATCTTCATCTAGTCTTAGGATCCTCGAGATAGTCTCAGCTGTAATAGACACCTCATGCTCCAAAACTTTAGTAGTAATCCTCTGTGTGTTTCCTCTAGTATCATACTCAGCTGATCTCCAAAAATCTCTAATGTGAAGATCATAGATGGTAGTAGAATGAGAGATTTGCAACCATCGAATGCAGTCTCTAAAGCCGGCTGCTTTAGGATGGGTATCTTCTAAGATGGTTGTGATGTTGTTTCTCTCATCAAATTTCAGATTTGCCATTTAAACCTGAAAAACAAATGAAATGCATTAGAATTAATGATTAAATGCTAAATGAAATAAGAATAAGAAAAGAATAAAGAATAAACAAAAATTAAATTAATTTCGCTAGCCGAAACTACAGTTTCGCAGAATGAGTTATAGTTTCGGCAGGCGAAAGTATAGTTTCGCCATCAAGGGCACATTAATTTCGGCAGAACAGTGAAGTAGATTCGACAAGCCGAAACTATAGTTTCGGCACAGCGAAACTGAAGTTTAGTCAGCGAAACTATTAAGTTCGCTCGGACAGCATAACCTCACAGTTTCGCTAAAAACCATGAACTTTCGTTCAGTTTCGCTGGACTATCGGTACTTTCGCAGTAAGAACTGCGAAGGTACCGAAGAGTCTTGATCAAATAGACTCACAATGTTGCAGATTTAACGAGATTAAGTAATGGTTCTGAGTTCGAAACTCACTTGCGAACAAGAATCAACGGTCAATCGATAACAAAATCACAAAAATGTCAAAATCGCATTTGGAGGTCACAGAACAACCCTAGGGAGTCTAAACGTTCGATTGTGCGAAAATGAGGAAGAAATTTCACAAAATGAGTTAAATAGCAAATAGTTTCGCAGACAGCGAAACTAGAATTTCGCTAAGCGAAGCTACAATTTCGCCAGGCGAAGCTGTAATTTCGCCAGGCGAAACTTTAGTCGAAATTGACTTCGCACAGAGTGAGAGTACCGAACGAAACTGCAATTTCGCCCTGCGAAACTGTCTGCGAAAGTATAATTTCGCTGAACTTTAAAAGCTAAAAAAATTATTATAATTATTATATTATATTTTATTAAACCCGAGAACTGAATCAATCATGAGATCACACCCTCAGGATATACTTTAGCACAAAGATGAATTTAATCATCGACAAGCAATGAGATCACACTGATAACTGTATCTAATCAAGGACTTTGAATGAACTTGAAATTCTCAAACATATCAATAACGATTGCTGATATGTTTGTCCACTTAAACTCATGCCCTATCTTTTTCAACAAGCAGAAGATGATTTGTTAAGGTTCGATTAAATGCTTCAAAATGCTAGGACCCCACAATCATTTGGCAAAAACCCTCACCCAACCTCAGGATTTCTTGAATTTTGTTATGATCTTTATAGTACAAGGCTTGTGCATTAGTGTGTAAGTGATTATCAACAGAATATGGCATTCTGTTATGAATTCATCATTTAGATGATTTGACACAACTTAGACTAAAATGATGAGAGCTCCAGGTCTATACTTACGTATAACAAAGGAGATGACCATTTAATCATGTGTCGATGAGAGCTCTAGGTTAGTACTATCGTATAGCAAAAGAAATCATCACTCCAGGTCAGTACTTCCGTACAGCAGAGTAGATTAGCACAAACACAAGACACATAAATACACCAATCATGGCTCAAAGATATGGCATATATTATTTGTATCATGGTGGGCGAAAGATCAAATCTCAATCTAATTTTTGTCGGGACTCAGTTTTCGTGCAGGCCAAAATGATTACGTAAATCGAGACGTCCTAAAGCATATATTTTAATTTAAATCATTATGTTGTTATCTACTTTATTCTTCAGACTGAGTCTACCAAGCATTTCATTAAAGAATCTGTTTGTTTTTCTGTTATTTGCAATTAAAAATAAGATGTAAATCAGATAACATCATCAGTTACGATCATTTCTCATTTTAGACGTCAGTCATGCACCAACAAGCATATCCAGAAGATATACAATCATTTTTCGTCATCTTGACTCAAGTTCCCAAATCTCTTTATTTTTTAAGTACTTACTCTCCCCCTATATTTCTACACCTAAGAAAGATGTGGAAATTTATTATTAATTTTTTTTATTTTTTTATTATTTTTTTATTTTAAATTTTTTTTATTTTTTATTTTTTTATTTATTATTATTTAAGAACAATGAGGTGAAAGAAAAAGAGTTTTAAAACGATATTAGACCTAACATAGAGATCAATTCATAAAAGCAAGGTTTATCAAATGTTTTTGTGAAAAATCTGCTTTTTTATTTTTGGTGTCAATAGGAATAATATCAATGAAACTCTTTTCCTGAGCATGACGAATTGCATAAATCCGTGTCTCAATGTGCTTGGTTTGGGAATGATGAATAGGATTCTTGGCGATCCCAATGGCTGCTTCGTTGTCACAGAACAACGGTGTGTGGAGAAAATTGATCCTATAGTCAATCATCTGATGCTGGATCCAGAGTACTTGTGAACAGCAACTGGAGGCAGCAATGTATTCTGCTTCTCCCGTAGAGAGAGAAACAGTGGTCTGTTTCTTGCTTTGCCATGAAACCAGACAATTTCCTAAGTATTGACACCCACCAGTAACTAATTTTCTGTTTAACCTGCAGCCATTAGAATCACTATCAGAATATGCATGTAAATCAAAATTCCCACCATAAGGATACCAAAGACCCAAACGAGAAGAGCCTTTAAGATAACGAAAGATTCGTTTTACTGCTTTTTCATGAGACTCTTTCGGAGCAGATTGGTATTGAGCACAATATCCTACACCAAAGGTGATGTCGGGACGACTTGCTGTCAGATACATAAGGGAACCGATCATAGATCTGTAGAGATGAGGATCAACAGGTTTCCCGTTCTCGTCAGGAGTGAGACAAGTTTGAGCAGTTAATGGAGTCATTTCAGGGGAAGCATCATCCATTTTGAATTTCTTCAGCATCTCTTTAATGTACTTTTCTTGATGAATGAGAATTCCTTCTGCCTTTTGTTCGACTTGAAGCCCAAGAAAAAAGCACATCTCCCCCATCATGCTCATTTCAAAACGATTACGCATTACCTCCTCAAAATCCCGACATAATTTTGGATTGGTGGAGCCAAAGATAATATCATCGACATAGACTTGTACGATTAGCATCTCACCATCTACTTCCTTCTTGAATAAAGTCATATCGATGGTGCCACGAGAGAATCCATTGCTTAAGTGATACTGTGTTAGAGTCTCATACCAGATTCGAGAGGCCTGATGAAGACCATAAAGAGACTTGCCAAGTTTATAAACTTTGTCAGGAAAATCGGGATCCTCAAAACCGGGTGGTTGACACAGGTATATCTCCTCGTCAATGTCTCCATACAGGAAGGCACATTTGACATCCATCTGATAGACTTTGAACTGTTTATGAGCGGCATGAGCTAGAAAAATTCTTATGGATTCAAGACGGGCGACAGGAGCAAAAACTTTGGTATAGTCAATCCCTTCTTCTTGAGAAAATCCTTGCACCACCAATCTTGATTTGTTCCGCACCACAATGCCACGGTCATCGGGTTTGTTCTTATAAACCTATTTTGTGCCAATTGGGCATTTGTTTGGTGGAAGATCGACCAGAGTCCACACTTTGAGCTTTCTGAATTGTTGTAGCTCTAATTACGTTGATTCAATCCAACAAGGATCCTGGAGAGCTGCATGAACGTTTTTCGGAACGATTTGGGATATAAAACAAGAGAAGAGACAAATGCTAATCAAACCAGATTGACTCCACGTCCGCACTCCATCAATGATAGATCCAATGATATTATCATGAGGATGATCTTTCAATGTTTTGAAATCAGTGGTTATAGGTAGGATGTTTGGAGAAGGTGGGCTGATAGATTGTGGATGAGTAGATGAAGGTGAAAGGGATGGTACTTGCTGTGATGAGGTAGATGTTGGTGATGAAGGAAGGGATGCAGAGACATGTGGAGGTGGAAGATCAAATGATGATGAAGACGATGTAATATCAACTGACGTGGCATCATTTACGGATGAGGTGGAATGGTCTTGAGGAATGACAGGTAATGGAGTTGGAGGAATGATATTTGTTTGAACATTGGAGATAAATGCATCATTATCAAAGACAGGAAGATTAAAGGAGTTAAACACCGTATCGGAGTCAAAGAACCATGTTGGTTCAGATTGAACATCGGAGGAATTAGATTCCTTCCAATCAACATAGAACGACTCTTGAACAATGCGTGTTCTCTTGTTATATACCTGATAAGCCTTCTGAGAGGAAGAATAGCCGACGAAGTAACATTCATCAGACACGACACCGAATTTCGTCTTCTGTGATTGAGTGTTCAATAGAGTGCAGGAGTAGCCAAATGGTCGAAAGAAGTCAATTAAAGGCTTTCTCTTATGAAAAAGTTCATAAGGAGTTTTCATGTTGTCCTTGACAATTAACACCCTGTTTAGAACGTATGAAGCACAGTTTACCGCCTCCACCAAAGATAATGGGTAGGGAAGATTCAATCAGCATCGTACGTACGGCTTCAATAAAGGTGCGATTCTTTCGTTCAGCTACTCCGTTCTGTTGAGGGGTCCTGCAGCACTGAATTGTCTTAAAATTCCCTTAGCAGCACAGAACGAATCAAATATCTGATTTCTAAATTCGGTACCGTTGTCACTTCTGATGGCCATAAATTTTCTCTTGCTTATAGATTCAATTGACATAATTAGCTTCTGCAGCTCCTCAGCAGCCTCTCCCTTGTGAGCAAGAAATCTCACCCAAGAGTACCTGGAAAAATCATCTGTTATAACAAGACAGAAAGATATTTTAACAATTGATTTAACACTGATTGGGCCAAACAAATCGGTGTGTAACAACTCGAGGGGATTAGATATGCTATTTTCAAGTTTTGGCTTGTGTGGTTTCTTATGTTGTTTACCCTTTGCACAGGCCATACATTTTTCGACCACCGAAAAATCTTTTAAAGGTAGTCCCCTAACGAGATTGTTTTTAACCAATTTGTTTATATTTTTGAAAATAACGTGACCCATCTACGGTGCCATAGAAAAGACTCAGAAGTGGAGGCTTTGGAAAGAAGACAGGTGACGGTAGATGTTGACTCCCTTGAACCCATGTCAAGAAGATATGTATCATTCTTTTTCGGAGCCCTCTTTAGTACCATCTCATCTGGAATATCAATCTCAGATTTTAAAAAAAGACATTTATTGGACTTGAACAAGACCGGAATTTCCTTATCACATATCTGAGGGACACTCAACAGATTAAACGCAAGCTCGGGTACATAATTGACTTTCTCTAAAGTTAGCGACTCATTAGAAACTTCTCCTTAACCGATCATTTTCCCTCCTTTCTTGTCGCTAGCGAATGCGACATATTCTCTATTTATTATTCGATAATTGGTCAGTAAGTCCTTGAGCCTCGTCATATGTCTGGAGCATACACTATCTACATACCATACACTGTGAACGATCTTAGTGGATGACTCCTGCGAACATATCAAAGAACAGGTTAACCAGATAAAATGGGGACCCAAGTTTGAACAAATTTGGGTTTAAGAAAAACAGATTTTTTACAGAAAAAATTATTAATTAATTTTATCAATCTATTTTCAAAAGAATTCCTATTAATATGTCTATAATGAAGTTCTGGACAATTCTTAACTATATGATCATCTTTACCACACCTAAAACAATGTGGTTTAATTCTAGGTCTGTTATGTAACGGGGTAGGGATAGGATCAATATGTATTTCCTCATCACATTCAGACAGTTTAGAATCTACATCACTGAACTACTATGAAGATATGATGATGATAGAAGAGCCCTTATTCTTCAAAGAGTTCAAGGGCAACAAGAGGTGTTCACTTTTCAGACCTTGAACTACTATGAAGGTCTTGACCTGATCAACATGCCACTTGTCAACCCAAGTCAATCTAGACAAGCTGACAGGCTGGCACAAAGGATTCAAGATAGAATTACTGAAGAGTTCAGTCTAAGAAAAAGGCAAAGGCAATCAGGTAATGTCATTGGTCAACTGGATGTTGAGGCAGACCCTGAGATTAGCTTCAAAGGGAAAACCTTGGCTGAAGGACTAGTGATAGAGCCTAAGAGCCCTGTCGCACCAACAACTACTTCAAAAATTCATCCCCTTTGTGAAGGTGGCTGAAGGACTGTCAACACCTTCACCAACAACCTGCTGGTGAAGGTGTCTCACAATCTCTCTCTGGCCAGAGCTTGGATGCTACACCAAGCAATGAAGGCCAAAGCTTTCTCAACCCTGTGTCATAAAGATCTGTGGGTGACAAAGGGAAAAAGATTCTAACTCCTGAGGAGATTGAGGAGGAGAAAGAGAGGAAGAGGAAACTAAGGGGAGAAAGTTCCTCTGGGTCTACAGGCTTCATGCAAGCTGCAATCAGGGCTGCCTCCAGACCAAACACTCAAGATGATGAGTTGAAGGCAGTAAGAATTACTTAACTGCAGACCAGGAACGATGACATGGATGAGATTATATCTCTCTCCTTAGAGGAACTCAATGAACTGGCTGACATGGAAGTGTCAAAAGAGATGAAGGAAGTAGAGGATGCAAGGCTACTTCTCCAAATCAAAGAGGAGAAGAGACAGAAAAGATTATACAAGCATGTTCCTACTCTCTTCCCAGTTCAAGAAAGCCCTGTGCAAGAGACTGTGGCAGCTACACAAGAACCTTAGGTAGACAAGGAAACATATAGGCAAAACATGATCAACTACCTGAGTGTCACAGGTCTCTACCAGGCATCTGCACTTCTTCCCTTGTCCTTTGAGTACATTGAGCTTGAGTATATCAAACAGCTTGAACTTCAAGTACTCAGAACAAAAGGCAACAAAGAGAAAGATGAGAGAAGAGGCTGCAAAGTCAAGAGCCATCATCCAAAAGAGTATTAAGAAGTCTGCTAACAGACAAAGGATGATGAGCTTCTTGAAGCTGTATGGATTCTCCGGAAGGAGACTTGGCCCTATGTCTATATCCACAATGGATGAGCATATTAGTGTAAGGCTCGTTCCCGGGACGCTTACAGCTGGCCAATCATCGCACATAAAACATATAATTGCATTCATATTTCATAAAACATCGCAGCGGAACATTAAAATAACCTTTCATTTCCATGAAAATGCTTTTGCAAGATAATACAACATTCATTACAAACCGTAGTTTGTTCGCATTACAATGCAAAAACATTAATCAAAAGAATGTCATCCAAAAAGAGCCGAGTAGCCACCCGTGCCATCCTCAGCAATCATTACCTGCCAACTGGAAACACATAAAAGTCAGCTTTGCTGAGTGAGTTCTAGTTTTATAATACAAAACATGTTTTATCTTTTGTTAAAACCGTTCATTACTTTCTTTATCATATCAGGCTTTAGAACGTGATCACACATCGTACGTACACATAGATAATATTTATTATCTTCATCATCGTTCATTTCGTACATTTCGCACATTTCGTACTTATCTCACTTTTCGTACATTTATTATCTTTCACTTCTATCTAGGTCATGTCATGTACTTAACCCCCCTCTAGAGCACCGAGCAATTTCATCTAGGGTTAAGCGACAAGGACCCCATATCGCACGTATGGAGTGGTCACTAGGACAGACTTCTCCTGTGTGTGTGAACTCTTATGGGTTCGCCAAGATCGCACGCTGTATAACACACAGTAATAAGGAAATCGCACGTATTGGAGCAGTCACAGAGACTGAACTCTTACTGTGTGTATGAACCCTTATGAGTTAGCCAAAATCACACGCTGTAGACACACACAGTGTAGCTAAAAACTCTCAACGAGTTGTGAACCTCCTTTCATTTGCTTGCAAGTCTTTCATACTTTCATTCGTTCATTAATGCATGCATTCATTATTTCGTTCATTTTTTTCATTATCTTTCACTTTACGTTACATCATACTTAATCATTTTATTCATTATCATTTAACGTAAAGCCACGGGAAGATAAACATACATAAACAGGAATATCAACAGGATCATGCAAATCATCATACATATCAGCATGCATACATAACATATATCACACGCACCATCATGCATAACATCATACATAACATCATCATCATATAATATACATGCCCATCACGTCATCTTTGACTTCAAAAGTCAACTTACATAAAACCCCGGGAATCTTCCAAGTCAAAGCCTACTTTTACCCTTTTCTCCCGAGAATCAGATCATAAACTAAGTTCTTTCGGGCGCATGAGCCCTATTTGGACGTATGAACACCCTTCAGTCGCATGGCCTCCCAGGCGACTGAACACTTAGGCGAATGGACATCAGGCGAATGAACCCTATGCGGATTGACCTATGCGGATGAATACTATGGGCGAATGGACATCTATGCGTATGGACTCTCAGTCGCATAGCTTCCATGTGTATGGCCTTCAGTCGCATGACTTCAGGCGCATGGGCTTCAGTCGCATACCCTTCGTGCGTATGAACCTCAGTCGCATGGCCTCCAGGCGCATGGACCTCAGTCGTATAACCTTCAATCGCATACATACACGCGCATGAACTTCAGTCGTATGACTTTCATGCTTATGGACCTTAGTCGCATGGCATCCGTGCGCATGGACCTCAGTCACATGCCTTTCGGCCGTATGGCCTCCAGTCGCATGCCATTCGGTCGCCTAGCCCTAACTGATGCAGAATGCAGTTTATCCCGAACCCAAACTGCCATTTTCGGCCTCTAAGCCCTCACAAACCTGTTCTAAGCTCAAATCAACCATCCTAAACCTTAGAAACACCTACCACAACACCATTCAAGCACACACAAGCCCGAAATCAAACCCCACTCGAATCACACACAAACACACACGGGTTCAACACAGACATTTCAAAAACGGGTTTGACTATGTGTTCCAGCCCCAAATCAGTTGAAAACATGTAAAAGAGGGGTCCTAGAACTCACATTAACGACCTCTACGAGTAAAGCTTCACACAAACTCGCTAAACCTCGACTTTGGCACCTTGAATCCTTCAAAACCCTAGCTTTTTTCCCCTTTCTCTCCCTTTCTTCTCTTGGCTGAATTTTCACAAGTGTGGGGGAGGAGAGTGGGTTGCCCTCTCCTCTTAATCCCCCACTCCTCCAACCTTCTCCCGTTTTGGCAAGTTTGATCCCTCGACTTTGGGCTTTATTTCTTTTCTTTCTTCCGTCGGCTTCAAGGAAAATAACCGGGTGTTACAAGTCCACCCTCCTTATATAGGTTTCGTCCCCAAAACCTGTTATTCCTCGAACAAACGTGGGTAATGCTGTCTCATCTCTTCTTCAGTCTCCCACGTAGACTCAGACCCCTTTATGTGCTTCAACTGTACGCGCACAAGTGGGACCACTTTATTCCTCAATCTCTTCTCTTTACGGTCGATGATTGCCACTGGTTGCTCCATATAATTGAGTCATTCGTCTACCTCGATATGTTCCAGTGGGACAATCATATCTTCGTCTGCTAAACATTTCCTTAGATGAGATACATGGAATGTCGGGTAAATTCCACTTAACTCCTTTGGTAATTCTAGTCTATAGGTCACCTCCCCTACTCGAGCAATGATTCGGAAAGGCCCTATGTACCTTGGGCTCAACTTGCCCGCTTTCTGAACCGAATGATACCCTTCCAAGGTGAGACTTTCAACATAACTCTATCACCCACCTGGAACTTAATCGGTCTACGTCGTTTATCGGTGTAAGACTTCTGTCTATCCTTGGCTGCTTTCATAAAGGCTTTAATCGTTTCAAGCTTCTTAGTCGTAGTCTCGATTACCTCAACGCTCCCTAACTCTTTCTGACCAATATCACCCCAACACACGGGTGTTCTGCATCTTCTACCGTATAGCATCTCATAAGGAGGCATACCAATGCTGGCATGGTAACTGTTGTTGTATGAAAACTCTGCTAACGGTAAGTGGTTATCCCAACTTCCTCCAAAATCAATAACACATGCCCGAAGCATATCCTCTAACGTCTGAATGGTCCTTTCTGACTGACCATCAGTCTGGGAATGATAAGCCGTGCTAATGTGTAACCTCGTCCCCATAGCATCGTGAAATTTCTTTCAAAATTTAGATGTAAACCGGGTGTCACGATCAGACACAATAGACACCGGCACACCATGACGAGTTACGATCTCCTTAATGAAAAGATCCGCCAACCTCTCGGATGAATATGTCTCGCGGATCGGTAGGAAGTGAGCACTCTTTGTCAGACGATCAACAATCACCCATATAGCATCATACCCTCGCGTGGTACGCGACAGCTTCGTAATAAAATCCATGGTGATATGCTCCCACTTCCACTCCGGTATATCCAAAGGTTGGATCTTCCCGTACGGCTTTTGGTGCTCGGCCTTCACTTGTAAGCAAGTAAGGCATTTACTCACATACTCCACCACATCACGTTTCATGCCCGGCCACCAATAATCTTTCTTCATGTCTTGATACATTTTTGTAGCACCAGGGTGAATAGAGTATCGAGTCTTATGAGCTTCATCCATGATATTCGCCCGTAGATCCCCAAAACGAGAAATCCACATCCGCCCGAATCGGGTCTTAACACCAAGTGTATTTTCACCCAATTCTGCGCCCAGACCTCTCATTCTTTCAGAGTTAAGATGATCTTCTTTCAATGCTTCATCTTGAAACTTCTTGACTTGCTTCATCACATCAGAGGTCATGATCAACTGGTAAGCTTTCACCCGAATCGGCTCGGGTCTCTCCTTTCAGCTAAGGGCGTCCGCCACCGCGTTGGCTTTGCCCGGATGGTAATGGATCTCGCAATCGTAGTCCTTTATGAGCTCCAACCATCTTCTTTGCCTCATGTTCAATTTTTCTGCTCGAAGAAGTACTTCAAGCTCTTGTGGTCAGTGAATATGGTGCACTTCGTCCCGTACAGGTAGTGCCTCCAAATCTTAAACGCAAAGACTACGGTTGTTAACTCCAAGTAATGAGTAGGATAGTTAACCTCATGAACCTTCAACTTTCGGGATGCATAGGCTATAACCTTTCCTCTCTGCATTAATACACACCCGAACCCCAAGTAGGAACCATCAGAATAAACCACCAGATCTTCACTTCCATCGGGTAACGACAAAACAGGAGCTTGAGTCAACCTTGCCTTTAACTCCTCAAACGCCTTCTCTTGAGCTTGACCCCATATAAACTATACATCCTTCCGGGTCAACTTAGTCAACGGAAAAGCTATCTTAGAGAAGTCTTAAATGAATCTTCCGTAATAACCCGCCAAACCCAGGAAACTGCGAATCTCGGATGGCGTCTTTGGAGACGTCCATTGTATCACCGCTTCCACCTTTGCCGTAACAATTGTAATAGAACTTGAGAAGCAATATACAGCATTCTTGAAAACCAATTACTTGTGTTGTTTGCTATTTTGTTCTGTCTCATTCTTACTTGTGTTCTTAGCATCTTTCACTTAAGTTAACCAGTTCTCTATTTCACTTAAGTTAAACAGTTCTCTATTTAATTTAGATTATATTTGTTTAACAACTTCCCTTTTTAGTTAAATCTTTTAAATCAACCCGTTTGACCCATTCAAGTTACAAAAAGTAACCCAAAATCAACCCATTTATTATTAGATGGATAGAAATTGAAGCGGGAATCTATAACGGAGACTTGCATATAGAAAACAAATAGCTAAATTATCAATCATTACGTATACTTGAAAATGCAAACTATTGAAACTCAGCCATTTTAATTATTTTAACTATTTTTTCTTTTTCTCCTAAAAAAACTTTCCTCTGACTATTTGTAATCGGTTTTAAATAGCAATTCTTGAAGCCTTTGTCCGTTTACCTACCAATTCAAACATATATCATAGATGGAAATTAGTACTCAGTTTTTATTCTTTCTACATCATTTTCATGTAAGAATGAAATGAAATCTTGAAATTTTTCTTAGGAAGAACAATAGTGATTGTTGTGAGGCAACACCCCCTGTTTAATGTAACAGTAGATGAGTATTTTCACATTAGATATTGTACAAGTTAGAAAAAGACATTATATATTTGAATATATACCTTAAGAACACCTTTCTCAACAATAACTCTCCCAGAAGCCAACACAACCCCTCCAAACAAAAAACTTGAATGTTCTGTATTTCATTATCTTGACATATAAAGTCATAGTTGTACTAAGAACAAAGATCCACTTTGCACCTTTTGTTTGACCCATAGCATCAATCAACTCTCCGGTTTGTTTGTAAAACAATTTTCTCTTTCTATCGGTACTTCATAAGTCTTCTTTCCGTATACAAAAAATTTTATAAAAAATGAATCTTGGTAAGAAACTTTGTTGGATTGTAATAAAAAAGGATTATCAAAGAAAGGAGAAAGATATATACCAGGCCGAGATATTTGATGCGTTGTTGTTGAAGCTTTGATCTTGAACACTTTTCAACAACATTCACTTCTTTACCTTCTCCTATATCCAACCTGAGTTTTAAAAAAATAATAAAAATTCAGTTCATAAGCTACAAATATTAATCTTTGCTAAAAACTCAAGCTTTATGGCATGTTCTTACCGGTAAAAGAAGGGTTTTCATTTTATTATGCAACTACTTTAGGTAATAAAAGTGAAGAATGTTCCGATAACGACGTTTTGGATCGATCTACGCAAATGCAAGATGGATAACATAAGAAAAACTCAAATCTGCATAGTGATCGGTATGTAGTGGGATTTTATCTTTCTAATTTCACTTACTAAATAAAAACTATTTGACAATCCTCTTCCAACTTGCAAACAATTAAGAAACCCTTTATAAGTAATCTGATTTTATATATTTACTGTATCCATGTGTTTGTATTCAACTGAATTCTAATGGTTTTATATTTACCTTGGCAGCTCTTGTTCATGCTCTAGCCCGACGCGGTATAGCGGATTCATGTTATCAATATCAAAAAATGATTTAGAACTCCTTTTAAGTTCTGCAGAACCCAACACCTTCCACCTAAAACAAACACAAAGAAGCTTCATTAGCAAAAATAGAGATCCTACAAAACTGTTAAAAAAATCAAAGTAGTCAAACAAGTCAAAATACTAACCAGCTTTGTTCAATTAGAACTGCCTAATCAACAAAATGACATCGTGTTTGAAAGCTTTTATACACTTTTTGCAACTTTATAGCAGCCTCATGTTTAGAGCTCGGTTCGGGTCGGTCTATGCTAAAAGATTCTTGAACCCTTATTATTTGAGAGCTCACAGGCTTTGTTACATTTGGTTCAGAATCATGGCTCTTGAAACAAATTAATTTGTTAAATATTTTAACTTCTTGAAAACCAATGAAAGACAAACTGGTTTCCAAATTTGTACATGCAGCCAAGAGGCACAAAAACAATATAACCATGCAAGTTTAAATCAGCTTATGAATCTTGATTATCCTGTTATAACATTTCAATAATTTAGAATCAAATTTAATTAAACCTTGATTCGAGAGTCTGGTGCGTATGAGAAAACACTAAATAAAGGGTTAGAGCTTTTGATGTTCTGCCATAAATTCAAACAAAAACTTAGTGGAAAACCAAACATTGATAAAAAAAATCATATATTAGATTTATAAACACAAACTTCAATCAGAAAGTGAAACTGAAGTACCTAATATATAATCCCAGACAATAAACAATAAAATTCATGAACGTATCAACATCTCCAGGTGTTCTAATATGTGAGAAATTGTTCTTGTTGGGGAAAAGCTTGAATTATACAAACACATCTCATAGAATAGAGAGAGAGCAAAAAAAGCACCAAGCCTCACAAATGCACCTACAATCAATAAAACCTCAATTCATCAAATACTTAGCTTAGAAACAAAATTATCAGTGTACTTATTTTGCTCTCTTAACAAAACCAACTTTCCATAACCCTAGAATGAACCATAGACTTGATCTTAGACAAAGGCATACCCTTAATATCATGCACAACATAAATACCAAAACAGAAGAAATTCAAAGTCATCACCCGATAAATAATCATCAACAAAAATTAAATCAGCAAGAATCCTAACTCCAACTCACGCCAACATGTGATTACTGTACCGGATATCGTCTTAGTTCTGTGCATCGACTAATTTGCCATCTTTCATGTTTTAATCCAGAAAATATAACGAAAAACAACAAATTAGGTTCACAAATGAAATTAACAGAAACTAATCAGCGCAAATGACAAAGAGGAATGGCAGAGGAGAATAAAATGAAGATCCTTTCGCATCCGGTCGTTGTCATCGTCCTGATTTGCATCTCTGGGTATAAATAAACCTCCACAAATTGAAAGGTGACTTCAATTGTTGCTCCACAAGTTGGATGATTAAAGTTCCTCATTGAATGTCGCCTTCAATTAACTACAAATGAACCGTCTTTAATTGCTTCCTTCAATTGCGCCTTCAAGGCCGGCGAGGGTAATAGAGCAAACTAAAAGACGTGTCGGTGAACAGGAGTCAATAAAGGCGAAGATGAGGGTAACACAAAAGGCGCGTCTTACAAGAAGGGTGAAATTTCACTTTTACCTTAAAGGTTTTGTTTAATATAATAGTATAGATTTATTTTATAAAAATTACAAGTCAAATAAAATAACTAATAAAAATATAACATGTGTCAAGAATCATTTAAAAACCCTCTGCCAACCTTGAGTTGGTAGAGCAACCATTTGAAGCTTAGGTTGTGACCTTGTTTGAATTTTTTATTTTTTAGTTTGTTTCTACATGACAACCCACTCATATAAAAAGACATCATATTGGGTGGTCTTGTGAATTCTTAGTTATCCTAGATCTTGTAAACCATTTTACCAAGTATGTATTGCTTTGTTTTCTATAAAGTTCATATATCTTGCTTGGTCTCTATTAAAATTTGTTGAATATGTGAAAATCACTTATGTCAGAGGACCTTTGATTAGCTAAGATTAGCTAGTTGAGTTATTACATGTTGAGAGGGTTGTAAATAGTAAGAGTGAGTTTGGTTGAAAGCAAATATAGTTTAAGTGTGAAGATATTTAATGTAAATATAGCTAATGTCTCTTGTCTATCACAATTGGAATTATAAGATGCATTCCCCCTATACTAGAGATCAAATATTCAAATAATACCAATAATAGACAACGAAGTATATTAGAAGTATATTATAAGCCGTTTAAAAGACATATAATTATATATGTTTTAATATTTATTCATAACTAATATTTTATTCTTTTATTGTAAATATGTGTTTAATAGTATTAGTTCTTGTTATAAGTATATTTATGGGTCTAAATGAAAGGCTGACAAAGTGTAACGCTCGGAATAAAGTCGAAACAAGCCAATTAATTATAATGGGCTTAGTCGGGATTATTTAATGAAAATAAGCGGGAAATGGATTATGGATCAAGTAAACCTTACGGGTTATGTGTTAGACGAGTTTAAGGTCCCTTGAGTGCCCGGTATATATAAACGAATCAACTAGAGCCACTCTAATTTGCAACTCAAGCACCCAACTTCTAGGGAGAGAGTGTAGAGAGAGAAAATAGAGAGGAGGTGAAGATCCAAGGCTTGGTTGATCAAGAGATTGAAGATCGGTGTTTGTGGACATCCAAACAACAAGAAAAGACCAAGAATCCAGGTAAGAAACATCATCTAATCGTCTCTTTAGATTATACTCGAATTCTATGGTTTGGGGGTTTTGAAAGTGGCAAAGAATCGTCCAAAACTCACATTTTTGTGTAAAAAACATGTCAAAAGCTTAGATATAGCTTCATGGATGATAAACCAAGGTTTTGGGTGTAAAATGTTGAAGTTTTGGGTTAAAAATGGGCTAGTTCGTAATTTCAGCCCGTTCTGCGAAATTGTGGGTTCGTCTAGCGAAATTGTGTAGTTGTCCAGCGAAACTATGGAGCTTTCTGCAAAACTATAGTTTTGCAGACTTGGATTTCCAACGAAAGTTGGGCGAAACAGGCAGTGAAACTGCTAGCGAAGGTGGCAGCGAAACTGCTGGCAAAACTAGCAGCGAATCTGCTGATCTTGTAGCGAAATTAGCAGCGAAATTAGGCAGATATTAACTCCTTTGAGTGTTAACTTATCTACAGGCTGCATAGTGTGACCCTTGCTTAGAAAGTTTGATTGAGAAGCTACTTACTGAGTCCAGGTGAGTTCTAGATCTCCTATTTTAAAGGTTTTAAACTTGTTTGGGGCTGGAAATGCATACCAAATATACGTTTTGAATGACCAAGATTTTAAGAGGTTTTAACAGGAACATCGATTTTTATATAACAAAATATGCTATATAAATGTCTAAAAATAAAATTTCTTCGCGCTGACCGTCAGCCCGGCCTTAGTCAGGGGTGTTGCCCCTTGGACCAAACTAGGGGCGGCTGCCCCTAGGACCCCGCTGTTAGGGGCAGCTGCCCCCGAACCCCCGCTTTCCCGCATAGGGTCGGTTATGTTCTATGATGACTTGTACTTGTTATGTATGTGTATGTTATGTTTTCTTTATGTTCCTTATACGTATTATCCCGTGGCTTTTTGTGGTGTGATTTTGTTAACGAACGTAAAGTATTATCTTAAAGAAGCGAAAGATTTAAGATAATAAAAGTGGAACATAATGAAAGAATGTATGAAAGTCTTGCAAGCAAATGTAAAGGGGTTCACAACTCAATGAGAGTTGTTAGCCCGACTGTGTGTTACAGATTGCGATCTTGGCTGACCCATGAGGGTTCACACAGAGAAGTCAGTCTTGGTGTAGCTCCAAACGTGCGATATGGTATCCTTGTCGCTTAACCCTAGATGGTATGGCTTTGTGCCCAAGAAGGGGGTTAAGCATACGACAAGATCTAAATAAAAGTGACAGATAATAAAAGTGCGAAAAGTGTGAAATGTACGAAATGTGCGATATGTGCGACATGAACGATGACGGAAGATAATAAATATTACCTTGATGTATGTATGATGTATGATCACATGTGATAGGAAAGTAAATGTTTTAACGAAAGAAAGGTAATATATTTTTATAAAACTAGAACTCACTCAGCAACGCTGACTTTTTATATATTTTCCAGTTGGAAGGTAAAGATTGCTGAGGATGGCACGGGCGCAGCTACTTAGCAAGTTGATGTTTTTGTGATGTAATGCAAACAAATGATATTTTTGTAACGGTTGACAATGTTGTATTATTTTGTAAAAGCAATTATTTATATATGAAATGGCTTATTAAGTATTCTGCTGAAATGTTTTAGTAAATGTAAATGTATGTTTTATATTTTATGTGCGATGATTGTCCAACTGTAGGCGTCCCGGGGACGGGGCCTTACACAAAGTTTTAGCTGAGAACTGAAAAGATCAAGAAGATGAGGGACCAAAACTTCAATTAAAGAGAAGAAAAAAGATACAATAAGTTAAATTTTACATTGATTTTTAAGTAACCTGTAGAGTGTCTCTACTTCAGCTATCCACAGGAATTCAACAACATTGATACTAGCCTCGTACATGAAAGAAGAAAGCACTAAAAACTATACACAAGAAGCAAAATTGATTTAAAAAAAAAATAAACTAGTCAATCCCTTTTTATTTTCTCAAACCATATGTTATTATTTTGTAAGCTATTAATTAACATCTAAATATTTGAACACCTCATTAGATCTTTATATTAGGTTACTTGTGTTTAGCATATTTAGATCATTTGGCATAATCGTATTTACTAGAATCACAATAATATAAAAAGCTGTTGGATCTAGAAAGGCTGGTGCAACCAAAACCAAATCACTTAGAATATTTTGGTACAACTAATAAAGGACTTCCGAAGCTAAGTGTGGAACTTCCGAAGGAAAAAGGAGCTCTTCTGAATACAAAGTGTAAAACTAACTTTCGAAGGAAAACTCCAACTTCCGAAGACAAAGAACTTACTTCCGAAGATCAAGACTTAGAATGATAGATCCGAAGTCAACTTCCAAAGTATAGAAGTCCTCAAGCCTTGGAAGTATAGAAGCCTCTTCCGAAGTATAAGTGGCTTTGGAAGAACTTGTTCTTCTGAAGCCAACTTACCTTCGGAAGACACTACTATTATCCAGTGGACATAAGTATGGTCTCCCTGACACTCCGCTGCAGACCTCTAAGATACTGCATGGCGTTTTCTGAAAAGCCATGTAGTTGACCATACTTTATTCCATTGTTTACCTTTATAAGTTAGTACAGTTGCCATCTTTAGTTGGTGGCAAAAGGTAAGTGATGGACATGTCATGACTACCATATCTTATATAATACTTTATCTAAGATACTTAACTTTAGCATTGTAGTTTATGCTGTAGTCTTAGGTTTCCAGCTGGTATCAAAGCCTATCCGGCTGTAGGATCTAGTATATATAGTTTCTCATTGTAACTCATGTTCTATGCTTGTAAGAGTCTTGTAATACTTTGAGTTGAGAAGTAATATATACAAGTGCCTTGAAAATTATTTATGTGTGTTCTTTGCTACTTATTATATTATTATCAACTCTTATAAAAGACTCTACTTCATTTGATCTGAGTGTTCTATAAGTGAGTTTGAGAGAAATCCAAGTGTTTAAGTGACAAACCCGATCCTGCAATTGGTATCAGAGCTTCTTAGGCTTTTGATTGTGAGATCTTACCATCCTAATCAACCTGTTTTTCACTCCTCCTTATACCACACTCAAAATGGCCCTCAACAAATCTGAAGTAGAGATGGGGTGATGACCAAAGCACCCATCATCACCCCTGAAAACTTCAGGTCATGGAGCAGACGAATAGAAGGCTTCATCAAGTATCAAGACAGCAAGATGTGGCAATCTATTGTCAATGGCCCTATAAGCCAAAGGTAGCTGATGGAAATGGTGCCATGATTGAGAAAGCTATTGAAGATTATTCTAATGAGGACCAGAAGAAGCTGGACATTGATAGCAATGCTATGACTATTCTCATGACTGCAATTCCCAACTCCATCATGGTGGGGTTTGAACATTGCAAGTCAGCCAAAGAACTGTTTGATGCGCTTGCTCAAATGTATTCAAGCTCAAATGACTCCAAGAAGGACTCACTGAAGCAGCAGTTTGAGAACTTCATCTACGTTGCTGGAGAGACACTTAGCCAGCAATACTTCAGATACATGGATCTCATTTCTTCCCTTCAGTCTGTGGGAATTGCTCATGAACTTAGAGATCTTACAAGAAAGTTCATGAGTGCATTACCCAATGAGTGGACATTCTACTGTGTCTCTATCAAGAGAACAGAGAACCTGAATACACTCACCATGACCGAACTCTATGGCATCCTTGATGGATACCGTTTGGAAATGGAGAGTAAGAGAGGTCATCAGACAAGCAGACTCTTGAGTCTTACTGCTAGCAACGCTTTAATGGTTGCTAAAGGCTCAGGACCCTCCCAGCCTCAACAATACCTGACTTACACCCAGAAGCCATCTTGTTCTTCTAGGCCATACATTACCTTTCCTGAGACTCCAAGGTCTCAACAAGCTCAACAAAGTTCCTTTCAGGACAGCTGTGCTTTTGTCTCAGAAAGTGGACACTCAAATGATTATCAATATTGCTTTGATGATCTGGAGTGCTTCAGCCCAGATGACGTGGAATACGTGGACATAGTCCAACAAATGGCTCTATTAACCTACAGAGCAAAGAAGTTCTTTAAGAGAACTGGAAGGCAATTTCCCCAGAACCTAATCAACAGCAAATTTGGGTTTGACAAAACCAAGGCCAAATGTTACAACTGTAACCAACTTGGTCATTTTGCAAGGGAATGCAAGGCTCCCAAGTCTAATCCGGGAACCCCACAGGCCTCCACACATCCCTCTACACCAAAGCCCACCGGAAAGTCAACAGAAACAGCTGTAATGGCTCAAGAAGTTGACTGGAGCTTTATGGTACAGGATGTGACTCCTGCTCAAGCACTCATGGCCGGAACAGATGAAAATAAGGTATATGAACATCTTTATACTCCTGCCTGTATTGCTAAGGTTAAATTGTATCAGGACTACAATATGGAGATTAAATCCGATATTGAGTCTTTAAATGTTTTAAAATCTGATTTTAAAAGGGATGAATCTGACTATCAAAAAAAAATTAAGGAGTTAGAGAAAACTGTGTCCCTATTAAAACACGAACACACAAACTATAAGACTCAAATAAAGGATTTAATATCCAAATTGACTGAGGCTCAAGCCCAGCTTGTCACAGCTGAGGCTCAAGCCAGGAAGTATGCTATTTCTGAGCAAAACTTCCAAACCATTCTTGCATCATCCTCTCACTCAAAACTTTGTTACCAAAACAAAGGTGGGTTGGGAACCAATGAAATTGCTCCACCACACTCCTATGAGTCTATAAGACAACCAAGATGTGGTACTAAAGAGCAAGAGGTTCCATCTGCTGACCCACCTTCTTATGAGTCAAAGAATGATGCAACCATGGAGACCATCACAAGGAAGAACCAGATAATTATACCCTCTCCTACCAATGATGATCAAACCCTAACCACCAAAGCCAGAAGAAGCAGAGCTAAGGCAGCCAGAAAAACTACCAAGAAAGTGGCTGAGTCTAAGCTGAAGATAGACCCAAAACAAAAGGGTGTATTCATCTCAGCTGGATTCCAGGTGGTTGGAAACTCTGATTCAGGAAAGGGGTGTAGTACCAGCACTCCTGTCCTACCAAACGATCAGAAGTTAAAGGGAAAGGTTGCTGATGAAGAGAAAAGAACAAGAAACAACAATTCTCAAATTCCCAAAAGATTAACATTGCATGCATAATGTGTGGTCTGAAAAACCACATGGCCAAAGATTGTTACTACAATCCTGCTAGCACACATTATGAAAATAATGTTAAAAAGGAAGGAGTCAGGAAAGGTTTCTCATTTGGACCATATCAAATGGTTCAAGTGATGAAAAAGGGAAAGCTTGTTTCCGAAGCAAGGTTGCTTTCAGAAGAAGGTCCTTCTTCCGAAAGGAAAAAGGCTTCGGAAGCTAAAGCTATCAAGACTCAAAAGAATAAAAGAGTCCCCTTGAGACCATCCCAGAAGAAGACTTCTTCGGAAGAAAAGGTAGTGAAGGCTTCTTCCGAAAAGAAAGAAGCTTGGAAGAATGCCAAGCTGCAAAAGCTTCAACAAGCTCATCCTTTATGATCAACCAAGGGATGGAATGGAAGATCAAGGAAGATGTTGTAGCCCAAACCTCTTCTTCAAAGACATCCATTGAACCCCCATGCATAAATTTTGGTTCAATTATGTCACTATCATTGGAAGAACCCAAGACCAACAAGGCTTGGGTTTCCAATCAAAACTAATCATCTCATCTTATGTGCAGGGACATCCATATGACAAGAATAACAAGTTTGGATTGTGGATAGTGGATAGTGGATGCTCCAGGCACATGACAGGGAACATATCTCTCCTTCAACAATTTCAACATTATGATGGAGGTCCTGTCCATTTGGAGGTGAGGCCGAGGATATATTTCTGGCAGAGGAAGTATATCCAATGGAAAATTAAAGGTTGACAAAGTTAACTTTGTCAAACAGCTTGAACACAACCTGTTAAGTGTTTCTCAGTTTTATGATCAAAAGCATCAAATGCTCTTCACAGAACATGAGTGCATAATCCTCAAACCCGGGATGACAATTCCTCAGGAATTGGTGCTTCTTAGATCTCCCAGGAAAGAGGATATGTACAAGCTGGATATGAACAATGCTTCCCCAATGGGAGAAGTATCATGCTTTCTTTCCAAAGCTGATGGTGATGAGCCAACACTATGGCATAAACGAATGTGTCATGTAAATTTTAAGACAATGAATAAATTGGCTAAAAATAACTTGGTACATGGTTTGCCTAAAAAGGAATTTTTCTGCAAAGATAACTGTGTTGCATGCCTGAAAGGGAAGCAACACAAGACATCTCATAAATCCAAAGTTGTTAACTCCATCACCACCCCATTACACTTATTGCACATGGATCTATTTGGTCCCACAAGTATAATGAGCATTGGAAGGAAATCATATTGCCTTGTGATTGTTGATGATTTTACTAGATTTACATGGGTATTCTTTTTAAGAACCAAAGATGAAACTGCTGAAACTTTGAAATCTTTTATTCTTAAAATAGAAAATCAAATTGATCACAAGGTTAAAATAATTAGAAGTGATCAAGGGACTGAGTTTAAGAACCACGTTCTTGACTCATTCTGTAACTCAAAAGGGATTGCCAGACAATATAGTGCTCCTAGAACTCCTCAAAAAAATGGTGTTGCTGAGAGGAGGAATAGGACACTTATTGAGGCTGCTCGGACTATGTTAGCTGATTCAAAGCTACCTCTAACATTCTAGGCAGAGGCAGTCAGCACTGCATGCTATGTGCAGAACAGGGTCCTTGTAGTAAAGCCACATGGAAAAACCCCTTATGAGCTATGGAACAAGAGACCACCGTTCATTGGCTTTCTAAGGTCCTTTGGCAACAGGTGTACCATACTTAACACAAAAAACAATTAGGCAAAATTTGATGAAAAGTCGGATGATGCCATCTTTGCTGGATATTCCTCTAACTCTAAAGCTTATAGAGTTTATAACATTAAAAATCAACAATTTGAGGAATCTTTCAACATTGTAGTTAATGAGCACACTCCTTGTGTTAGGGGAAATGGCCCTGATCATATATTTGATTTAGAATTGTTTCCAAACTATTCTAAACCATCTTGTGAGAATGTTTCAGCTGGAACAGGTGCTCAAAGTGATTTTGATGACGATCAACTGTTTGAGCTTCCCAAACCTATTCCAAGTTCTCCAAGAGATGCAATAAATCAAGTTCCCACAGCAAACGATCAACTGCTCAAAGTGATTCTTGAAGGAACAATCAACTATAATGCTGCTTCACAGCAAACAATTGATGATGTTTCTTTTTCATTCAATCACTCCTCATTGAATGAATTTGAAACAACAGCTAGACCAAGTGTTCAAGCTCCTGAGCAAAATATGTCCAACTTGGATTTATCATTACAACTGGAGGTAATTCCTAGACTTAGGATTCACAACACTCATCCAGCTGAGAACATCATAGGGGAAGTCTCTGAAGGTGTGAGAACAAGAGAACAAACTCACAATGGGAATGTTTGCTTGTACTCATGCTTTTTATCCCAAATGGAACCCAAGAAGGTGGAAGATGCCTTGAAAGATAGTAGCTGGGTTGAATCAATGCAAGAGGAGCTGCTTCAATTCAAAAGACAAAAGGTTTGGAACCTATGTCCGCTACCATCTGGTCAAGTACCTATAGACACTAAATGGGTTTTCAAAAACAAGAGAGATGATAGAGGCTTGATTATCAAGAACAAAGCAAGACTGGTGGTTCAAGGATACACTCAAGAGGATATACTGATGTCTTTGCACCTGTTGCAAGACTTGAGGCAGTTAGGATCTTCCTTGCTTATGCTGCATCCAAGAATTTCACTGTCTACCAGCTTGATGTCAAGTGTGCCTTTCTATATGGGGATATAGATAGGGAAGTCTATGTATGCCAACCTCCGGGATTTGAAGATCCACAGCATCCCAACTATGTGTGCAAATTGGATAAAGCTCTATATGGGCTGCACCAAGCACCTAGGCTGTGGTATGAGACATTGTCTCAGTTTCTCCTAAGAATGGTTACACTAGAGGTACATTGATAAGACTCTTTTCATAAGGAAGTCTGGAAAGACATCTTGCTCGTTCAAGTCTATGTTGATGACATCATATTTGGTTCCTCAAATGACCAAATGTGTAAAGACTTTGAGAGCATCATGAAGAAGAAGTTTGAGATGAGTTCCATGGGAAAATGGACTTTTTCCTTGGAATTCAGGTGAAGCAAATGAAGGAAGGGTTTTTCATCAGTCAATCTAAGTATGTCAATGACATCTTAGAAAGATTTGATATGAAAGATTGTAAGGCAGCAAAAACACCTATACCCAGAAACCACAATCTCTGCCCTGACTCTGAGGGGGAGGATACTGATCAACATCAGTATAGAGCAATTATTGGTTCTCTGATGTATCTCACAGCAAGTAGACCTGATATCATGTTTGCAACTTGTATTTGTGCAAGATATCAGGCTGCTTCCAAAGGTGTCTCACCTAGTTGCTGCCAAAGAATCCTTAGATACCTTAAAGGAGCACCTAAACTAGGTCTCTGGTATCCAAGAAATAGTGATTTCAATCTCTATGGTTACTCTGACAGTGATTATGATGGCTGCAATATCAACAAGAAATCAACATCTGGTGGATGTCAATTTCTTGGTGGAAGGATCATCTTATGGCAATGCAAGAAGCAATCCTGTGTCTCTACATCAACTGCTGAAGCTGAATACATTGCTGCTACTAGTTGTTGTGCTCAGCTGCTGTGGATTCAAAACCAGATGATAGACTACGGATTCAACTTCATGAGCACTCCTATCCATATTGACAACAACAGTGTTATCTCCATTACTGAAAATCCAGTGAAGCACTCCAAAACTAAACACATCGATATCAGGTATCATTTCATTAGAGATATTCATGAGAAAAATCTTATCAAGCTAATCAAAGTTGATTCAAATGAACAATATGCTGACTTGTTCACCAAAGCCTTTGATGAACAAAGATTCAAATATCTCATTACAGCTATTGGGATGATAAACCTTGATTAGTCTATCTCATTTGAAAAAAATTTAATGTGTAAAGTTTTTGTCAAAACAATCTAAGCCCTGTTACAAAACGTCTTTCTCTAAAATTTATCTAAGTATGAATTCTTCCGAAAAGGAATTAACCCTCGGAAGATATTTTCCATATCTTCCGAAGCAAATTCCTCCCAGGATAATTTTCTTCTCGGAAGAGTTGTTAAGTCTCGGAAGAAGCGATTGATTTCATATCAGATCTACTTTCGAAGCTTGTAACATTCTCCATTCGGAAAGCAACATATACTCTCGGAAGTAAAAACTTTACCTTCGGAAGTAAATTTGCCTTCGGAAGAACATTACCTTCGGAAATGCTTTATACTCGGAAGAAAGATTTTACTGTGTAACGGAAATCTTTTGGGCCCCACTCTGTAAAAGGTAAAGATTTTGTTAATGATGTCGGATTATTTAAATGGACTAACCTTACCGCCCATGTCACATCATCCACTGAAACCTCCCATCATCTTATCCAAACCGCCTTTAAACTCCATTCCACCCGTTTAAATACCTCCGGCTAATCACTTTCATCCTTTTTACCAAAATTGTTGCCCTAAAAGCTTTCTTTATGTTCAATTTACCCATTTCCAACTATTTTCTTGCAACTTTCTCAAATGGCACTTAACCCTCAGCACAACCAAGTCACACTCCTTGACTCTTCAAGGGATGCCGACTTCTCAGATATCATCTCCTTCCTAACCCAATCTTCTTACTACACTGCCCTGACTGTTAACCCTACGGTTTACTCAAATCATATGTTTGAATTTTGGGCAAACGGTCAGATTGAAACCCTAAATGGGGTTCGTGTCATTAGATCGAGCATCTGTGGCCAGGAGTTGGTCATTTCTGAACAAATCATCTGGGAGCATCTAGAGCTTCATGATGAGGGCGCTACTACAGAATTCCCTAAAGCAGATCTGGACGACACTTATATCCAAATGGGATATGGTGGAGATGTTAGCAGGTCAACCGTCTACAAATTCAACTTCTCTTACAACTGGAAGTTTCTGCTGCATGTAGTTCTTCACTGCTTGTCCAACAAATCTGGGGGATGGGATCAAATCCCATATGAACTTGGGTGCCTAGTTCATGGTTTGGTGAGAAGCCTCCGCTTCAACTACTCAAGATTTATGCTGACCAATCTCATGGGAAACCTTCAACGGGACACATTCTTCATGTATCCCAGGTTTCTCCAGCACATAATCAATTGTGAGCTGGACCAGAGCAAGCTTGTCTGCGCAGCTGCTCTGATTGTTCCTCAAATGAGGCCGACCATCTTCAAAACTTTGAAGAGAGTGTCCACCAACTTCACCGGAAGAGATACTGCACTTCTTCCAGGTATGATTGAGCCAATGGCTCCTGGTGACATCCCTGTTAACCCCACAGGTGATGAACCCACACCAGCAACTACCCTCACTTTGCCAAATCTACCTTCTCCACCCATTACCATCACTTATCAAAGACGCCCCAAACGAACCCTTGTTCAATCTTCTCTGATTGAACAAGCTCCTCTTGTTCTACCCAAAAAGGCTAGAGTGGAACAATGGGCTCCCACTCAGCCTGAGGTCCAACCATCCTTCACAATTGACCTCAATATGGGTCTTGAGTCTCCTCAGTCTCAGACCCATGAGCCCGAAACCCAAGCTGAAAACCCTCAGGGAGAGTCTTTATACTCCCCTGAGCAGCCAAAAAGGGACAGCCCCATCACAGGCTCAATGCCTTTAGACATTGATCAAAGTCCCGGGTCACTAGGTTTTACTTCCATATCCTTTACTGACCTATTAATAGGAGCTGATGAAGAGATTATGTCTCTTCAGGGCAATGAAGTTGATCCACAACACCCTCTCAAGGATCAACAGAGCCCAGAGAGATCTCTTATCTCTAGCCCCCATCAGCAAACCTTTACTGAGGTGAGTCCTACTGATGTGGAGGGGACTCATGTAGATTCAGCTGCCACTACTGAAGGAGCCTCAAGGGATCCTCAGGACAGTGGTAACATTACTGAGACTGAATCTACGGCAACCATGCCCTTTGATGACTCTGAAAGAGACATCATTGAGCAAGGGAAACCAGGGCGCCAAGAAACCACATCTGGTGGTGAGGATGAACATACAAGGTATGTTACCTCATCTCCCCGTGATTCTTCAAAAAAGATGAGGGAAGACTGCAACTCACCATTGAAGACCTACTTTCTAAAGTCTCAAATCTTGAATCTAAGGTTAGGACTTTAGAGGATAGGTCTGCCACTCAGCAACTTGAGATTGAAAATCTCAAGGCCAAACTAGCTGAGAAACAGATTGAGAGGTCTGTTAGGCACGTACCAATTCAGGTCTCTTTGACCTCTTCCTCTAGCTCATCAAGCTCTCAGGATGATGCTACCAAAAAGGGGGAGAGTGTTCAGGGACAAAGCCAAAGACAAGAGGAGCCACAAAGTCAAGCTCTCATCCCTAAGCTCAAAATATCCTATGCAACAAGCTTCAGTTTTTCCTGAGCCTCCTCCAGTTGTAATTCAAATGGATCAAAGGATGCTCCAAGATCTCAATAGGTTCTTCAACAAGTTCCTGTTGGAATCTCTTATTGAACAACCAAGTCCTGATCTGTCTGTGATCTACTTCGGAGCTCAAGAGCTTCAGAGGTTAAATGCACCTTCTACCACTATTGAGGAAGTTGGTCAACCTAAGGTCCAAGTGGAACCTGAGATTAACTTCGAAGGGGAAACAAGGACTGATGGCCCAGCAACTGAGACAGTTGGGACAGATAGTGCATTCTCACAGACTTCCAAAGCACAAGTTAAAGCCTCGGAAGAACAATTTCAATCTTCCGAAGCTGAGATTGCAGCTGCGGAAGGACTATTCTTCTTATCCGATGATCTAATAGTCACAGATGCAATCCTAGAACTTCATCTGAGGTTAATAGGGAGGATTTTCTCACCCAACCCTTAGCTCAAACATCAGCATTACTCTAGCTTCCATCTCTACTACTCAACCTGAACCTTCATCCAAGAACCCTCAAAGTCTAGCACTTCCGAAGACATAAAAGGAAAGAGGAAGATAACTAAGGAAGAGCTTCAGGAGGAAGAAAGGTTAGAAAAACTCAAAAGAAAAGATAGATTTCCAACTGGAAAACTGCTAGCTGCCAATAGCAAAGCAGCTGCAGCCAATCAGGAGGCAGTCAACAATAGAAGAAGAGTAGAGATCATTGATAGACTTGTTAGTCTAGGAGCTGCGAATGAAGATGTACTCCTGCTACCAATAGAGGAGTTAGTTGAGCTGGAAAAGGCAACTTTGCTGCAAAAACAACAAAGAGAAGAGGCAGCAAGGTTGGCCTTAGAGGAAGAAAGGGAAAGGAAAGAAAGAGAAGCTGATCAGCAGCTCAGGAGGGAAAGGATAACTTTCCTAACCTCCAGAGGTTTCTCTCTAAAAGAATTATCTCCACACAACAATGATATGATCTTATGGCTCTTTAACAAAGAGCAAGATCAAATGGAGAAAGAGAGAAAGAAAGCTACCAGGGAAAAGTTGATGCTGAAGAAGAAGAAGGAAGAGGAAGCAGGACTAGCTGCTGCCAAGAAGATAGGTGAGAAGGCCTGGATGAGAGCTATCTCCGGGCTCATGGCTTCTTTGGCAAGCAAGTGGGTCCTATGTCTGAAAAGACCCTCCAGCGACATGTTAGTGACATAAAGGTTGACATTCGCTCGGGGAAGAGGAAGGAGATGTACAGAAGGGGACATGGGATGATCTTCAAATCAACTACTCAACCCTAACTTCAAACCCAACCACAACCTGAACCAATTCCCTTTCCATTCCCCATCAAAACTGAACCAACCACTAAACTATACACCCCTGAACCTACACTATCACCCCTACCAACCTCTTCACCTCAACCACCTAAACTACCCATCCTCCAACCCAAAACACTAGCCAGAACCCAAACACCTCAACCTACCCAACAACCCCTCAAACCATCCCCTCAGTCTTCTAAACATCTCCCCTTAGAGGAGTTCAAGGCAATCAAGACAAAGCTCATCAATTGCACAACCCTGAGCGACATCTCCTGTGAGGAGGATTCAGTCAATTTGACTTATGTTGATGGATCCTCATGTTCCCTCACTAGAGATCAATTTCTTGATCTGCCCAGAGGAACATAGGACCAAGCTGCAAATCTCCTTGGCCTCAATTCAGACACTTTGAATGAGGAAGAAAAGAAGTTAAGGAGAAGGTTGGTGACTCTGCTGGATACCAAGAAAGGTGACCGGGTGCCAAGACAACCTCTTGCACCTAGGAAGAAGATCATCCAGTGGAGGTTCGAAGACTCTTCTCGCAACTTTGTTATTGAAAGAGAGAATGGAGAGCTCAACAGGATAAGTGTCCCATCTCTGCTATACTTAAGCAGATTTGATGTTGCTGAGTTAGCAGAGAAGCCATTCTCCAACCCTTCAAACTCTGATGTAGCTGCTCATATCAGAAATATCTAGGCAGTCTTCATATGGCCGAGCTAACTGCTAGGACCAAGGTTGAAGAAGAGTTGAAACTGAGAGAGGAGGAGAAAAGGAAGGGATCAACAACCAAAGGCAAAGCCTTTCTACAAATGGTTGAAGGTCCTGAACTTGAATCCATAGTTAGATGGGAGTATGACTATAACTCCCGTCAACTAACTCTTTTCAGGAGGGACGCAACAGAGGGTACATGTCATTCAGAGTGATAGACTGGATCTTCTATCCACTAATGACTTGTACAAGCTTCGCAGCACCACTTTAGGGAAGAACAAAGAAACAGACAAATATCTTTTGTCCCTGGTGTTGAAAGCTTTAAGAAGCAGAAACAAGTGAGGTTTTGGTAGCATCAGCCTAGGGGGAGTTTGTTGGATCTAGAAAGACTGGTGCAACCAAAATCAAATCACTTAGAATATTTTGGTACAACTAATAAAGGACTTCCGAAGCTAAGTGTGGAACTTCCGAAGGAAAAAGGAGCTCTTCCGAAGACAAAGTCTAAAACTAACTTCCGAAGGAAAACTCCAACTTCCGAAGACAAAGAACTTACTTCTGAAGATCAAGACTTAGAATAATAGATCAGAAGTCAACTTCCGAAGTATAGAAGTCCTCAAGCCTTGGAAGTATAGAAGCCTCTTTCGAAGTATAAGTGGCTTTGGAAGAACTTGTTCTTCCGAAGCCAACTTACCTTCGGAAACACTACTATTATCCAGTGGACATAAGTATGGTCTCCCTGACACTCCGTTGTAGACCTCTGAGATACTGCATGACGTTTTCTCAAAAGCCATGTAGTTGACCATACTTTATTCTACTGTTTACCTTTATAAGTTAGTACAGTTGTCATCTTTAGTTGGTGACAAAAGATAAGTCATGGACATGTCATGACTACCATATCTTAGATAATACTTTATCTAAGATACCTTAACTTTAGCATTGTAGTATATGCTTTAGTCTTAGGTTTCCAGCTGGTATCAAAGTATATCCGGCTGTAGGATCTAGTATATATACTTTCTTATTGTAACTCATGTTCTATGCTTGTAAGAGTCTTGTAATACTTTGAGTTGAGAAGTAATATATACAAGTGCCTTGAAAATTATTTCTGTGTGTTCTTTGCTACTTATTATATTATCATCAACTCTTATAAAAGACTCTACTTCATCTGATTTGAGTGTTCTATAAGTGAGTTTGAGAGAAATCCAAGTGTTTAAGTGACAAACCCGATCCTGCAAAAGCCATCGAGATATGTCTTTCAAACTTTTGAGGCAATTGGAACTAGAGGTAATTGGACGGGTTGGAATCGTAAAAACGTGAAGATTAGAAGTCACGATGATTGGAACTAGACGCAATTGGACGTGCTGGGCCAAACCCTTGCCCTATTTTGGTTGAGAGCCCCTAAAAAGGGGGGGGGGGGGTAGGGTTCTCCCTTGTTCCTTCTCATTTATTTTTACTTTTCCATCAACTTTTCTCTCAAACTTGCAAACCCTAGCTGCCATCACACAATTTGATTTTTTCTTTATCTTCTTCAACAAGAATCATCATCATCATTATTCTTGATTAATTATTGGTGATTAACCACTCATCTTGTGCAATCTTTGGTATTCTATGGTGTTACCGCCAGAAAACTGTTTTTATTGATATTCTATATTTTATTGATCATGTTCTTTATAATTTCATCATCTAACATCTAAATTATCTCTAATAATCTTTTGTTTTTGGTTTTGTGCTTTGGGTCGTGAAGGACTATTCGTTTTAGGTATTGGATCTTCAAATCGATAAAAACCCTAGTTTATGTTGTTCTTATATTTTTTGAATATGTTGATTTGAGATTATAAACTTGTGTTCTTGTCCTAATGGACATATTCGGAACAAAATATTTGTGTAAGAAACGATACATGAAGTTCACGGCTCGATAATCATGTTAAGAATTGGATTTATGTTTTGATAAACTAGAAATGCAAACCAGATAGTTAAAAATATATCCAAATGTATTGAAATATATGATAACTTATAGTCTAATGCAATGCATAGGTCAATTGTTTCTTGGAATAAACGTTAGTTAGGTCTCAAATCAATAATGATCAAAATTTTGGTTTTGGGATGCAAAGTACAAGGATAGGATTTTGGATAGGTTTTGTCAAATTAAAAAAAAAAAAGGGTTTTGTACAAATCATAACTTGGTCATACAGGTCCAAATAAGTTAAAATTTACGTCTAAAAATGAGTTTATAGAGTCTTAGGGCCGAGAATGTCTATGCTAAACTACTTCTAATTAGATTCCACACATAAAGTAGGGTCTTATTTTGTTTTATTTATTTTTGTACCTTACGATGTGGTACATTCTGCTTAAGAGCTTGTACCTAAAATAAATACACCAAAATACACTTGCCTTCAAAAGAACAAACAATCAGCATTACTGAGCTAGATTGAAATTAATGTAATACGTAACCGCATAATGTCATATAAAAATGAATTAAAACCATAATTTTGACCAATTACATGAACAAGAAACAAAAAAACAAGTCCAACATTTAAAAATAATGTATTTTTAACGTAATTAATTCAAACAAATTTTACCTTAAAAACTAGCAACTTTTATGCCGATCAAGTCCGTAAAAACAAGCGTTTCTTCCCTTTATGGATCAAGTAAACACTCACTTGATATACTTTTGTCTATATTTTTATCGAGTCATTATAACTTTAACCGAGCTACGTAACACTGTAAATTCTGATAAATTTTTTTCTAATATTTATTTAAATGTGCTTGAAGTAAAATTCACATGTAAACTGTTCTTTGTTCTTCTGGTCAAACCATTTTGATCCATGGACAGGCCCAAACCAGACACAATTGAATTGGTTATACTTATACATGTTCCTAGAATCATGTACACCAAGTGTTTGGCGCCAGCAAAACATGCTCCTTTAACTGTAATGTAAAGTATTATTTGTTGCCATCATTACAACAATCATATGAACAAATTCAAACCGATGTTTAATAAAAAAAAACATGGATCATGATCATCAGTGGATCCTGAAAAAGATTATTAAGCATACAGCAACATCCATTATGCAGTGCAACTGGATTGGTCTGCAAGGGAACCTGCACTTGATGAAGACGGTTCTGTGTACCATTGCTGATCTGCACGCGTGATGAAGGTAGCTTCTGCATTCACAACATGGGAAGTTTATTTCTCTTTACAATTCATCAAATGTCTAAAATACCCTTTCTATTAACAAATCAAGGGACCGTAAACAAAAGCATCAATGATTTGTCATAATGAAAGTCAGCTGACGTGTGAAATTTACGACAAAATGGATTCATTACATTCTTTTTTACAGAATATATATGGAAGAACTTATAGATCAAAGGGGCGAGTAATCTTTTACCAGATAAAAAGACATCCTCGTAATCTTCTTCATCGTATATAAATTGTGGGGGGTCTGGAGACCCGACCCCTACTATGGTGCTTCCACTGCAAAATCAATATGATAGACAAATAATATCAGTTTATCGAGCAAAAGTCATGTACGTTTCATTTTTATGATTTGATGCCACACACATGCGGGTCCCTAGAGGTGTCAACTCCTGATGTAACCCAAAACCGACAAGTAAATAATTAGGTTTTGGGTTGTCATATCTACATCAATTTATAAATTTGTCGTGTTATAAACATATTTAACTAAATGGGTTGTGTTTGGGTCGAATCATCAACCCCTTTACTACTTAATTACACCCGTTTGATTAAGTTAGATAAATGGGTCTAACAGATTGTGTTCGAGTTACAACTTTTTTATGTGTCTGGATTAAGGTCAAGGTTGATGTCTTTGACACGAATAAATGTATGTGTCGTGTGTAGGTTCATCGATTCAACCTATCAAGTAGCTAACCCAAGACACATGAACCTGACATGATTGTCCCCCTACATGTCATTATCAATGCCAATCAACATTTGTTTACTGGATTTGTCATTATCAATGCTAATTAATATTTGTCTACTGGACATCCGCATATTATTCTAATAGTACCAGAAGGAAAACATCCGACTCTATCAAGCTTGAGCATGCTAAATTTTCAATTGACAAGTTAAAAGGAAATTGTCAAAGGTATAAAATTTTGACCAGATTTAAGTTGGTACCTTCCAGACATAAAAACAGCGTCATATTTTCCACGGCCTGCAGCACTTATGCGTTGTTTTAATCTTTTCAGAGATGGAAGCACTTCAAATGCAGGCGGTTCTGTGGTAACAATTAGTGTGAAGTGATATTAATTTTCTATGGGAAAAACCATTGTAATAAATCTATATAACTTCATACCCAAATCGTTTACACAAACATCTTGTGATATTCCATTCTGTGATATCTTCTCCAGCAAGGTTAAAGGATCAACAGTACTTGATGCATCTAACCGGAACCTCTGATAAGCAACATTTTAACATAGATTTATGATTACACTATCTACCTTTTAAATATCAGTGTCATATATAGAGGTTGCAGTTTAGATTTATTCAGTTATGAATAGGTTAATTATCTTAAATGGATCAAACATAAACAAGAACATGTCAAATGAGTTGAAAGTCGCCTAAAGTCTATTTCTAATGTATTAAACCTCCTATATCGTTTTGTCTAGACTTTGATTATGAGAACTATATGCTTTTTGTAAGTTGTAACAAATATTAGCCATTTATTATTCATAAAAATTATATAAAAGTGAAATAAAGGGTTTGCAGGTCATCCAACCCGCCCTGTTATGACCTGTTTCAGTCACAACATGTTTTTGACCCGTTACCCAACTCGCATGACCCACCCATCTTGCCACCTCTACTCGTAAGATGAAAATTACCTTGTAAACTTCAGCTGTGGAGCAGGCCTCAGGAGGCTTGATCAGAACCATTGGCAAGTCAAAAGGTACAGGCGAGGGAATATCTTGAACAATCTGAGATCAGCAATGTGATTACAGGTTATAACATTTGCCTTGCTTATGTGAGACGGTAAATAACAAACATAGCTTAACTTTTTTTCTACGTGACTGTTTTGAAGTTTCTATTAACAAAATCTCATACAGGGTGGCAAACAAATGAACAGAAATGTTCCTTTTAATTTATGCACGACGTCTAAATCTTATGTGCATGCATGCATAGAGCATATTCACTAAACACACCAAACTCATCACACCCAGGTTATAAATTTATCACATTCTTGAAATAGGCATTATAATTACCATGTTCAGCAGATAACATTCTTTAAATTATAAATTTATACTAAAAGTTCATAAACTACAAAAACGGGAGGGGGTTGACCCCAACTACTAGCCTCTACGTGACTGTCATTGCATAGAGTTACATGATTCAAACAACTCATATTACACAATACACACAATAGATTTACTGAAATTAGTATTATACTTAAAATTTAGCAAATTGATCATCTGGTAATATAAACTGATACTGAGTCAGTTTGCCTATTGCAGGACGTACCTCACCTCTACCCGTGCAATAGGCGGCTCCATTGGAGAAAAAGAAGGGGACATCTGAACCAATCTCGCCAGACCATTCTTGGAGTTCTTTTTCGGTGGCCAGACAACCATTGAATTGGTTTGCAGCCCAAAGAGCGGTTGCAGCATTACTACTTCCACCACCAAGCCCAGCCCCAGTTGGAACTCTTTTATCAACATGAACCTGCCACAAATTATCAAAAGAAGTGATTGATAGAGGTGGCAAATTTGACTCATGTACTTATAGATGGATCAATCTAGGTTGTCTTATCTGTAACAGGTAAAATTTTAAATAAATTGAAATGAAACGGGTCAAAATACACCCTAAGGGTAGTTTTAGTATATAAAACCTGCTAAATCATTTATTTAGAAGCTTACATAACTTGTAAGATAATACATTTCTAGCGATAATATTTGACATAACTAATTTATATTATACTAATTATCAACATTTCTATGCATAATGGTGTTGTAATTTATGCATAGGGTGTTTTTAAAAAAAAAAAATTGACTTTTCACTTTTAACCCAAAGGTTTTCATACTTTGCAAAGTAACCTTCCAAAATTTGATTATTTTTACTTTAAACCCAAAATTCTTTATCTTTTGCAATTTAATCTCACAAAATTTTATACTTTCAACTTTGATCCCCTATACTTTTCATATTTTGTAAATTTTCGTCTTACGTTCGTTGTAGGTTTTGCATGTTAACACGACAGAAACATGCATGTGCGATTCACCAATTTTACATTTAGTTCTAAATTCTATGAGTTGATAAAGCACAACGTGCGTGCGCGGTTTATCGTTTTTACATCTATTTTCCCTCTTTAATAGGTTTGTTGCAACGCATGAGTCTTAAATCGACTTAATTATATTTCTATATGTTTTACGCTTTGGGCTTATTTCTTCGTATTAAAACACCGCAATTTCAGTGTTGATGGTCATTAATGGTGGTGTTATTTTGCATGGTTTTACCCCCCCCCCCCCCCCCCCCGGCAACGCGGGGGATTTAATTCTAGTTATTTACTAAATAATATATAATTTGGACTTTTTGAACCCATAACCAAAGATCACCTGTTTTGACCCATTACAGCCGGGTTAATTTGCCAATTGTACTGCATAACCATGAATTAATTATCTATACAGTGTGGGTCGTGCACAGACTCCTAGGTGTACGCCCAAAGGAACAGCAAAAACATGTCCAAAATTAACTAGAACTTTCAAAATTGTGTAGGTAAGTATTTTCTGTTCATATTGCAGTAACCAACATAGATTCAAGGGTCTATGGAGAACAAAACTGGCAGGCAAGAAGAGGTCATGCTCTTCTTATATACACGTGCAGATTAATATCAAATAAGAAGATATGGGTTTGCCTCTAGTTACAGATATCAATCTTACCCAAAAGAATTTGTCACTTCCAGTCTTCTTGCGATATAGATTTAAGGCCTTTATGATCTGAATGCACAAAAGATTTCATATAATCAAAATATGTGACACTAAAAGCACAAAGGAATCAAAGATTGATGATTTACCAAATTTCTTTCATCAAGTGGAATTCCGGGCACATTTGTTGACAAGCGATCAGTAGATTTTGATGGTGACAAGGAGAACTTTATCTTGTCTCCTAAACTGATTACCTAAGCGTATAGCGATCCAATTTTCAACAATGAAAGTATAAATTAAAAACCTTCAAATATAGAAAAATATATCAACAACTACCGGTATTGATTATCACTTAACAGCAGAGCTCAAACACCACATTTTTAAGCGATAGACAACATATTGTAGAGTACTTACATGAAATAGAGATGCCAAGTCATGAAACCCATCTGGCCTCTTACTCGTTATTCTTAGAAAAACATTTATCTGCATTGCAAAAAGATCTCAAAAACCAATTCATAAAGCATAGTCTTCACAAAATAGAGTAAATCGAATAGTGAGGAAATTAACTACCACCGGTATTTTTATCCATCAATTCTCCTGATATGAAGATAAGATGAATTAATCTTACTTGTTTTAGTAGTCTTATAGACTAACACATAACTGTTCCCATCAAAAAGCTAAATTATCTACCATTAAGAGTGAGTAACAATTTAGGCGTAATTATAATTCCCAAATCATTTCCATCAACAAACACATGAACATAAAAACAGAAATAAGCAGGGAATCACATTATCCTACCTTGCAAGGAGAAAACAGTGAGAGTCTTGACAATCCAGCGTTCATATCCACCTCATCAGCCAATCTATTCAGCTTCTCATCAAGATCATACACTAGCTAAAACCCACCAACAAAAACTCAAATGATGAGATTAGACAGCACAGCAACAATCTCAAAAAGGGTAGGGTAAATTTAAGCAATCGGGAACAACCTCCACTTGTTTTCTGCCATCGGATGTGGCTTTGACAACAGGAGTTGTCAAATTTCTGCGATTAATTTGAACAGATGAGAACCCTTTGGGCTTATAAGAAGAAGAAGAAGAATGTTTTGAGGTTGCTCCTGCAAGGGGATTGCTGAATTTGGATATAGCATCACCGGAGCAATTGATGTTGAAGAAGTGAGCAGCAGCCATTGTGGGCATGAGGGAAGATGATTCAGAGGTTGGTGTTTTGCAGTTTGAAGTGATTGCACAAGTTAGTTTAGTAGTTGAGGAAGAAAGGACAGAGAAAGAGAAAGGGGAATCCGAATGTTGTATAGGTGAGGATTCCTGGGCGTCTTTATTTTGACATTTTTGTAGCCTGTTTTATCTAGTATTTTGGTGTACCCGATGTCAAAAATGGACTCCTTTATTTTTCTTTTTTAATTAATTAGTAGGTGAAAATGATAGTAAATAAATAAATATCAATCAGGATTTGCGACATAAATATTGGCACGGATGCATGCTTATTTTAATATGATTTCATTTTTGCCATGTACTTGTATTAAATTAGCACTAGCAATATAATCTGATACAAAAGGTGCATTCGACCCGGTTTTACATGTTCTTTTGGCTGTTCATTCTCACCAAACCCAATTTGACCAAACCCTATTCAATCCGTTATACAACTCTGGCTCACACATTCCAGTTTAACATGTCATTTGAAGCTGTTTATTTACACTCACAATCTGAATATTAGTTGTATGCAAAATGTGATCAATCGCTCTTAGCCCTTAACAATAACTATTGCTGTTTTTGAAGCTGTTTTTTAAAATCAAATCATAATTCAACGAATTTAATCTCAATTATTGTTTTGCTCTTGTGGCCCCACATTCGTCACTTCAATATCATACCAATTTCAGAAGCCATGTTTTTTGAATGGAGCTTTAATGATCCGGTTTTAATAAGTTCTATGACATCGTGGATTTTATAAGGCAAATGATAATGTGAGCTTAAAAAAGAAAGAAATAAGCAGGCAGCACCACTGAGAAAAGCAACAAACAACAATAACCACATGTTTTAAAGTCATGTTTTCTTTTTAATTTTCATACCATTTCTTTTCTTTCTTATTCTTTTCAAACTCCCTCTCTGACTACAGAGAGGGTGAAGAAACAAATTGTCGGGGTAAACTAAACAGATCTTTCTCCTCAAAAGGAGATGTCCATTCACGCGAACCACCTCCAGATGCTTCTGAACCACCACCAACCACCCCAACCCCATCAGGGCGGTGCAACCCAATCCCCCCTCCTCTTGATGATGATGATGATGATGATGATGGTCTCACTGCAGTCCTGCCAGGTGAAGCACCTGAACCCATCCACGACCCGTTTGGTATAAACGCGCTGCCAGCTGGTGCAGGAAGCCGATTTAAACTCCAATCTATATTGGTGTAATCAAACTGTGATGACCAGTCACCATTCCAATCTACTTGTGACGAGCCTGAAATCCCATTTGAACCAAAACCTGAGAACAGTCCTAGAGAAGTAGCAGCCGCCAAAGGGGGATTGGAGCCCACCGTCCTGTTGTTCCACAAACCATTGTTATTATTCAAATGGTTTGTAGCAACTGGTGGTTGACCACCATGATGGTCCACCAGACCACCGCTAGACACGTGTCGAGGCTGATAATGGAACTGGTCATACAGCTGGTTACCTCTATAGCTTGGGGTGTTACTGTTAAAGCTTCTTGTGGCATGAAACATGCTTGGATTCATGCTCATTACGGGTTCGACCACACTATTAGAAGTCCAGTCAGCAACATAAGATCCTGATGAGGATGAAGAAGAGCTCATACTTGTAGCTGGTATATGCTTTGACTGGGCCCGCTGCATCATTACAACTGGTTCTCTCATTGACCCGATCTGAATATTTTTAAACTCATTTCCAACACTGGCGTACTGCGTTTCTGTTTTGGACAGTGGTGGTGCCGCCTGCAATGAAGATGCTAACGAATAAGAACCAGATGAGCTCAACCCGCCTACAGCCCACCGTTTCTCTAAAGATGGAGCCAATGGACCTTTCTTCAACAGCTGTATATTTTTGCCACCAGGTTCCACTAATGATCGTCCTGCTGTAACAGCAATAGTTGGAAAATTCATTGCTCCTGATGATGGATTCTGCTTCGATTGCTGTACCTGTGAAGCTGGTGACATCTGAGTAATGCCCACAGAAGGTTTGAGAGGAACCCCAGTTTCCTCTGGCTTTGGCGGAGCGGCATTAGATTCCTGCTTCTGGGTCTTCAACAAATGCTCTGCTGCCTGGTCAAGGTCGCCCTCACAGGCAACAACCGCTCGTTCCACCTCTTGTTTAGAGCATTTGAATTTAACTTCCATGTCAGCAATTTGAGCAAGCTCCTGTGATATGTCAACTTTCAAGTTACCACCACCACCTTGGTCAGACTTGGGATCTTTTTGGTTGACTGAATCTTCACCACCTTCAAACAACCACGCTACTGATTCTTCTAATTTTCCTTCATTCGTAATAAGAGCCATAGTTGCACGTTCTGAAGAAAACCCCATTGCGACAAGCTGCTGCGCAAGTGCTTCTAGCTTTCTTGACATTAAATACCCACAACAACGTTCATGCAGTTCATGGGCCCGTCTCTCTTTTTGTCTCTGATGTTTTTTCTCATTCTTTTGACGGATTTTTTCTCGTTTGTCACTATCTACCACAGAACCTGCCTCTTGCCGGGATGTGGGCCCTTGAGATGGTTTGTCTTTTGGATCTTCAGACTCACCTGACCAACTACCATTGTTAGACACACAATCATATTCCACCCCTATACCAACAGAATTCCCACTAGGATCATCTGTATCATCAATGTCACGAAATCTGCCATTAACATGATTAGGTGGAACAGAAGCAACCGGTGCCGTTTCAAGTGAGTGAAAGGTCCCTAAAAGTGGATTGTAACCGCTAGGAGCACTGCTGCCGGTATTTGCACTTGTGGGTTTGGTAGAAGGCTTAGGTGAATCTTTGCCAGCTGCCTTTTTATCCTTTGACTTTGACTTAGAAGAAGACATTTCTAGTTCTGGTTCCCTGTAATGTCAATGATTTTTTTCAGTCAAATATTTGCAGCTTATATTTATAAAACACTAACATCTCAAGCTAATAATTTGCTTGTTCATATGACAAAATAGTTGCATTCTTACAAAATCATAACAACTTTAGAATCATGTCCAGTAATAAAATTAATGTATGCAAATGCATGTCCAATACATGTTGTGACATAACGGGTGATCATGTAAAGAATATATATACCACCAGTACTTCTTAATATAACATTAATACCCACTCCGTCTCAGTCCCACCATGATATAACTCTCTTGTATCAAGCAAGTTACTTCTTCAGTTCACAATTATAAGAAATAACTTCAGTAACTACTGTGATTTTAACAAAGCCACAGAGGTCTAAAGAACCAGAAACAGTTTCAACCCAAACACAAGAATTTTACAACTTCATATTTGAAATTACCAGTGTTTAATTTCCAAAGATTAAACTGAACTCTACATATGGAAAGGAGGGTGGGGAAGTTTTATTTATTATAACCACCGAACACAAAATTCTATGAACAGAAAATTCTCTTGTGGGATACCAAAAGACCAATTAACATAGGTAATGCAAGCTTGGTAAGACCATAACTTGTAAAGTTAGCAGTTCATACAGAAAGAATCATATTCGCTGAATTTTTAAAATGGAATTTTTTTATTCGCATCATCATAGGGTGATGGAAGTTCAAGCACACGAAATACAAAATCTACAGTTACGAATGCAGGGAATGGTCATCAACTCTCAAATTAAGGTGGATCAAGTCTGAAGAAGAAGAAATCAGGGTTAAGAAGGGTGTGCTGAATTCTCAATCCAAGTGGAGCCAGTATTTAAGATCAAATCAATTTATATGTTTTGAAGAGTTCCAGATCATAGAAATTTAGGTAAAGAAATATGAGATTGCTGGGACTGAATAGGCTGTAGGCATCACAACTTCTTAAAAAAACATAACAACTAAAATCTTAGATTAATTTGGGAGCAACTCCTGCATCTATTAACACCATGTCATATAATCTTTAGTACATAGCAAAAGAAAGAACCTAAATGAAACTCTAATACATCACCTTATACCCATATTACAAAAAAGCAACCAATCTCTTTCGTTCACAAAAACAATGGCAGATACAAAATTCCAAGGCCAATAACACATTTCTATGTTAAAGTAGAGTCAATGTTAAGGTATATTGATCTGATAATAACTTAGACCTCTGAAAGTTTCAAAGATAACATTAAAGGCCAAAGGAACCACAGACAGTTAAAATTACTCTCTCAAAGCAGAATTTGATGAAACCGTATTTATTCCTCTAAACTCCAACATCTTACATTACTTAATTCAAACAAAAGCCTCCAATTCACAAAGGTAAACAAAGCAATCACGTTGATTTCATCCGCATCTCAAGCAACATACCATGTATATCTCCGTAACCGATTCATTTCACTAAGTTTCAAGAATTGCAAACAAGATTACCATAATTGACCAACGAAACACCAACACATCTTCGAATTGCAAAGAAACAATCACAGAAAAAAACCTAGACTCATTTCGGAAAAGGAAAATGATGAAAGCGAAATAGTAGATAAACTCACCACCTAGTGCTGGATCGAAATGAAGAAATTGGAGACAAACAGCGCCTGTGAAGAATCGCTAGGGTTTTTGTTGTTGGATACCTTTTGTTCCCCTTTTCGATCGATAGGGTTTGCAAGTCGACTTTTTAGAAGGTGAATTTTCGCCTTTTTGTTCTTCTCTCACACACTCGCTTCGATATCTAATCGCCCTTTCAACGGACCAAAGCGTGTACTACACTTCTTATTTTGCCGACTTTAGCCCATTAGGTTCCTCGGTTGTTTTGGGCTTTTTATCAACTTCGTTGGGCCCAATTGCCGCGGCAGCTGTTAATAAAATTTTATAAAAAACCGATTTTGATGGTTCAACTTAAAAGTGTTAAAAAATATCCGAATTCGAAAATACGATCTAATTATCCGACTTTTCGCATATCCAAATTTTTGGATTCGGATTAAGGTATTGATTTTGAAAAGTTTCGGATATTCGGATATCCGATTATCCGAAAACTAAAAAATATATTTTTTTATTTTTTAATTTTAAACATAATTTTATTTTAAATTGAGATTTTTAGTGTATATTGGGACTTTTATGATATGAGTTATTTTTTTATATTATTTTTTTAATAGCATATTTTTAATTATTGTAAAAAAACTAATAAATAAAAAATAAAAAATGAATTTCAGATATTCGAATCACTATTCGTATCCGAAAAAAATAAAATAAAATAAAAAATAGTGATATCTAGTATCCGAAAGTTTCGGATATCAGAAATTTCGGATATCCGACTTTGAACACCCATAGTTCAACTTTATAAAAACTGATTATGATGGTTCGTATCTTAGACTTGATGTAGTGGATATTATTAGGACGCTAAATATGATGCCATGGATAGAAGTAAGACTTCAAATATCATTAGTCATTACCAGTCATCATATAGTTAAAAAAGACTCCAAACTTATAGGGTAGTAGGCTTTAATGAGCGCCAAACACAACTTTTCCTATATTGTTATACCAACAGAGTCTCCAGACATAAATTAACCACTATTTATGATCTAAAAGGGACTTCAGAAAAATTGTTTTAACTATATGACATTTAGGTGACATTTTAGTTAAGCAAACACTACACAGTCGTAAGAGCATTTACAACTCATTCTCATTCTTTGTCCTTATTCTAAAATTAAAAAAATGTCAATCATTTATTCCATGTTACTTCTTATTATTATACTTTATCTTCATATTTTTAGGAAAGCAATATCAACCCACAAATATAAACTCACTATTCATAATCATATCAATTTTAAAAAAAATTTAAGTGAAAAAAGAAAAATAATATTAAAAAATGTTATTGAATTGAGATAAAGATAAATATGAGGAATGAAATGTAATAGACACTATAAAATAATTAATAAATCTAGAAGTTTCACATAGTGTAACTCTTTAATATTCCAAGCCTTAAATTATGAGCTTTACAATCTCCCTCTAGACTTGATAAATCAAATTGCATCATTCATAAATATTGTCTGCCTTGTATTTACTTCCTCTGGTAAATAACAATTTTTCTAAGGCCTTCTTTACCATAATATTAAATTATGATGAAAAAAAATGAATTATTACTAGAGACTTTATCTTGTTAGCCTGTAATTTTAATAGATCTTCTATCTGAAACTTTTATAAATTAACATAACTTTATACTCTTTGTTTATATTATATCATTGCAAGCCCTTTTATTTTCACATCTCTATTTCACAAAATTTGCAAGGTTATTCATCGGTAAAAGAGCATGCACATGAATCTTATTAGCAATCTTTGGCTTCCAATAAATATGATTAACCTAGAAATCCTTTGTGCCTGGATGAACCTTTGTATTATCCATAACTTTCTTAGCCTTTGCTGGCTTCAACTTACTAAATTCAAAACTTGCATTCTTTGTATAAAAAATTCTTGAACCAGTTTGCCTTTGTGTTGTTGCTCTAATTGTAGAAAGAACTTCATTACAAGGCATTTAAATCCAATGTAAATAGAGTGTCAAAGTCTTTAACTCTTCTATAGTACTTTTTACTCTTATATCACCTCTTAATCCTATACAAATCATTATCCTCATCATACATCCAAGTCAATGTCGATGATAGATCACTAAACTTTTCTTCTCTTTTACCATATTTGATGTGATATGTCTCATTTGGTCGGAGAGGAGCTTATAAGGAGGTGTTATACAAGGCAGGTGCACATTATATAAGTGGCTTAACTAACACTCTCTATAACATCACTAAAAAATTCAGGGCACTTTATCACACCCCGACTAAAGTGGAAACATTAAGGCGTGATGAAATTGAATCATAACACAAGAATAAAGAGTACTAAAGGAAATTACTTACTAAAACCGAATAGTTGATTACATCTAGTTCTAAAAAACAAATAAATCAACAAGTAGATAAGTCTTCATTTTATTCAAAGTCTAACTATGTCCAACTAAATCTTATCCTTGAAACCTAGCGTGAGAAAAGCAACGAACTTAGTTTTTATTACCTGAAAACATGCTAAAATATGTCAACTAAAAAGTTGGTAAGAATATAGGTTTAGAAGTATACATATAGTAGATAAAAATATACAAACCACAAACAATTTTCCAAATACAAGGGAAATCCACCTTAGTAATAGGTGAATGATATGGGCTAGACAAGGGAGGGGCAGGAGTACTCATCTCTCTTTGAGTAGGGGAGAAGAAGAGAGACTCATAGTACTCATTGAATCCCTGTCTTCATCATCATAGAATTCAAGGTTGGGTATTGGTTGGTTGAGTCAAGAGGCTGGGGATGGTAAATTTCCCCTGAAGGTTGTTCACTAGAGTTTTAAGACTCTAAGTGAAATCTTAAGGCTGTTGGGCTTGTGAGCGCCTTAGGTTGAACATGAGGAACCTCAGGACTGACATTTGTGAGATGGGAGTGGTTTGATCATCAAGAGAAGTGGGGGCTCTATTGTCCACTTCCTCCTGTATGGTTGGTGTTATGGGGGCTTGCATAAGCTGAGTAGCTTGTGTAGGGGTTCGTTTAGATTTTCTCTGGTATGTGATGGTTATTTGTGGCTGTGTGAGTGGTTGAGAAGTAGAAGGAAGATGTATGGTGACCTCTTGATAGGTCCTCCAAAAGTCTAAAAGTTGATCCTCATAAAGAGGAGGATCAATTGTGAGGGAGGTAAAGTAATTAGACAGAGAAAGAAAGCGACAAACCTCTGAGAAACTTGGATCTTTCTCAGAGTTCAACAAAGCAACTTGATTGTATTGCCTGTGAAGTTGCATGGAAAATCAGGTTGGTTTATGCGATCAAGGTTGGCCATTTGAGAAAGCTTAGATGTGAAGGAAGATAAGAACAAAGACGGTTTGTGGGTGAATTTAGGTTAGAGAAAGTTGCAGATGAAGAGAAAAGTAAAAGAGGGGGAATCCTTGGGTATATATTGCAGGATCGTTAAGGGATGGTCAATACACTTAGTCTCACAATGAGGAGAGTGTTTAGAACACTTAACAGATCAAATAGGGAACCGAGACTATGGTTATGATACTATGAACACAAGTAAACAAGAGACAAAAATATACTACATCCTACAGCCAACCATAGTTAGAAGGCCAGCTGGATACATTTGATCTAGACAACAAAATCAACGTAGAGTCAAAAGGCAGATCTGTCTTTTGACTAGTGACTATGACATGCCATAGCTCACATCCTAATATATTACAAAAAGGATAAAAGTACATAAAGTATAAAGTTACAGACTTAAGACATCAATGTACAGTTACAAAAAAACATGGACCATTCATCAACTTGTATAAGTTGGTGAGTCTTCAGAGTTGCAGCGGAAAGTTGGTTAGCTTTATGAAAGGTGCATTAGAGAAAGCATGTTTGTTGGATCAAGTAACGCTGCTGCAACCAATACAAACACTTAGAAACAATTTTGGTACAATTGTGAAAGAACTTCCGAAGAAAAGCTGCACTTCCGAAGACTAAGGATAAAAGGACTTCCAAAGAGGAATCCTAACTTCCAAAGACAAAGACATCTTCCGAAGACAAAGTTATCTTTCTTTCGAAGTTCAACACTTAGAAAATTTCAAGACAATTACTTCCGAAGTATAAAGTCATGAAGATCAACACAAGTATCGGAAGAAGTAGACTCTTCCGAAGTATAAGTGGCTTCAGAAGAACTTGTTCTTTCGAAGTCAGTTAACTTTCGGAAGAACCTACTATGAACAAGTGGACATAAGTATGGCCCCTCTGACACTCCGCTGCAACCTCTGATATACTGTTAGGACCTGGTATTTGAACGAAATACCGAGTGATTAGCGTGTAAACCAAACCAAATAGTGCGGAATCCTATTTGATTGGCGATCCAATCAGTGAGAACACATGAAGAATCAATAAAGTATTGAATCCAACGTTAAGAATCGATTGGGAATCGATCTACAGTGTTCTATGAACTTGGTGAACGAATTGGGAGGCTTTTGGACGGCTAGGGTACGTCTGGAGTTGAAATAGAATCAATGCTTACGTTTTTCCACGAATTGGGTGGTATTTATAGGTTAGTGTTGTTCATTCGGGCGACTGAACCATTAGTATGGTTCAGTCGTGCGATTGAACCATGCGGTTGATCCATCCGCACGACTGAGTGTTCAGTCGTGCGACTGAGCCAATCTTATGAGTCAATCATACGACTGATCCAGTCTCCTGGTTCAGTCGTGCGACTGAGTGATCATATGAAGTTATTCATGCGTATGGTCCATTCGCATGGGCCATTCGCATGAGAACTTCATTGTGTTAAGTTTGAATGTATTAATTAATTAATATAACATTATGTGTAACAATTCAAACACAAACAAACCTAATTAACCAATTCAACATCGACTCATTAATGAAATATTAAACATTATAAATCACAAACCATCAATATCATTTCATTAATCTTTCCAAACATTACATCATAATCAGACAAACAAGATCTATTACATTCATATCCTGATCTAGGGACATACATGTATCAACAAACTCCCCCTTGGACCTAGATCTCTCTAATGTCTTGTTTTCTGCATCACCTCCTCATATTTCTTGTACTTATCCTCTTTTGTGACTCCCGCGTGAATCTCAAACGCGAAGCAGAGTCTTATGACGTTCTGGAACTGGAGGGCTTGTACAATATCCTGCGTATCATAGAACAGTGGCCACTTGTATAAAGTATAGACATCATTAACTGACAAGTTGGTAAGCCACATTGGGTCGAATACCCTGATAGTATCCATTTGGCCCTCTTTGTTTAGGACTATGACCGCTTCTCCTGTCCTCCAATCGTAGTACCACCACTTAAAGTGTGGAGTGAAGTCCTGTGGCATTTCCCTGAGTGGGATTCTTGACATTGTGCGCGGAGGACTCCACTTCAACACTATCTTTGGCTTTCCAGTAATGGCATCAACCTCAGACCTTCTGATATACCTTGTAGGCTGTTGGGGTCTGAAGTTAACCCACCTGGTGTGGTACTCCTTCCTTAGGGCAGCCTCAAACCAGCCTGACATCTTTCTCGGGTCAGCATACAACAGCTTCATTTTGGCCAACTGGTTGAGCTCAAAACCTAGTAGAGTCTTCAGATCATGTGGGAATCTGAAGTACTCTATGCCCTTCTCCCTCTTAACTGCATATACGTTAAGGTCCTCAAAATACGCCCACGCTATGATCCTGCCCGACACCTTATAATGTTTCTTGACTCTGTAGAGTTTGGTGTAGGCATCCTGTTTAGGTGCAGCGCGTTGGGCTCTAACTTCTTCAAAACACGCAGCCCACTCAGCCTTTCGGATATCAACATCATCATTTGAGGCTTGGGCAGTTCCCTCTGTTTTCTCTGATTCTTGCTTCATTTTGTCTAACACCTCAAAAGTATCGCTAACAAGGGATTCACCTAGATTGGGGACCACATTTCCCTCACTGTCAGCATACTGAGGGTAGTGCTCTGCAGTGACATCTTCAATCTCTATTTCATCAACTTCATTGAGCTCTTCGTCACTAGTCGAGTCGCACGTCGGAGCATCCTTCACAATCTCATCTGGATTTAACTTGAAGATCTCTGCTAGTTGCTCGTTTGATAGATCGTGAATTATTTCCCCTTCTTCAGGGGTATAACTCACCGACCGCCTTACGATCCCTTGCAGATCAAGAATCATAGTTAACTGAGTCTTGACCTGCTGAAGGGGAGCAACATCGAACTCATCCCTCTGATAGTTAGGATCTGTTTGATTTAAACATTCAACACATCAACCATTAGTAATTAATCAAAATAGAACTGCATTAAACTTAATATAAACATTAAATACATAGGTTTAAATACATGATTCAAATACAAAAGTAATTAAATACATAGACATCTAATCTTTACTTTTCTCTTGAATCACTGGCTCGTCACTTGGTGGAGCAGAGGAGGAAGCTTGTTGGTCTTGTCTATTCTTGGATCTCCTCTCCTGACCTTGAGCAGAGGCCGATGCAGCTGCATCTCCTCCTTCTGCATCATCATCCTTATCCTTCTCCTCTGTTCTTTCTTCTTCAGTCCCCTCATCCTCCTCAGTCTCATCCTCATCATCCTCATCGTCATCCTCATCATCATCATCACCGTCATCTCCGTCTCCCTCTTTGATCTTCAGGGGCTCCTCCTTAGATCCCTTTAGCTTTAACATGATTGTCTTCTTTGCCTCCTCCAACTCCTCTATCTTCTTTGCAGATATGACACTGTGCTCCTGGAGTTGGGCGATCTCATGGCTCTGAGCAGCCATTTGTTGGGCCTGCTCCTCAATCACTCGAGCCTGCTCTGAGATCTGGCGTGACTGTACAGCAGTAAGATCAGCCAGCTGACGGATCTAAGCTGTCTTCTCCTCGTCTGCAGCTAATAAACGCATCACCATCCGGTTAAGCGCAGAAAGCTGTTCCTCTACCCCAATTGGAGGTAGAGGTGATCCATATGTATGTGAGGGATGGGCTGAGGGTCCTGCTTGGTGGGTAGTGGTGGTGGTGGTGGCTGTAGTGAAGATGGGGCTGGGTCTGTGAGATGGTGGAGGTGATGTGGGAGTGAAAGATATGGTGGTGGTTGGCATCTGTACAGTGGTGGGAGGTGTGGAGGTAATAGTAGTAGCTGTGGTGGCTGTGGTGGTGGATGGAGTGGCTGTCTGGGTGGTAGTGGTGGTGGTAGATGTAGTGGCTGTGGTGGTAACAAAAGTGAGTCGTCTTTTCTTCTTCTTCTGGCCGTGGGGCTGAGCCATCCTTTTCCTCCTCGTTCCCGTCGAGGTGGATGCTCCCCCTACAACACGGCTAGCTGACTCCGGTGCATAACTGGGATCTGCAGCTGTCTCACTTGAATCTCTTGGGCGTTCACCAACCGCCCTTAGCCCATACTCTGTGGGAACAACCTTGCTTCCCACAGTTCTTGTCAAGGGCTCCTCGTCCGACTCCTCTTCCTCCTCACCAGGAACAAAGTCCTGATGGAAACCAGCAGACTCGGCTATGTCACCAGCTGGGGCAGACACTGGGGGTATAACATCTGAAGCTGTGCCCCTCGGTGGAGTAGGCATATCATCCCCAGCATCCCCGCTGTCGTCATCATCGGAATCATGCTCTGGGAGCAATAGCCTCTCGTCGTCTGAATCACTATCATCATGACGCCACTTGCGTCTCCCTGGTGCCACATATCTCTCATTGGCCAAATGGTCGATCAACCTCTTCACCTGGGGCTTTACCTGCTTGCCCCTATACACTCTCATACGACCCAAGGTCGTGTCATCCATAATCTCAAGTGCCACAGCATCATGGCTCTCCTTGGGAAGTGAAGGCAGCTTCTCATTGAAGATCAGCTACAGAAACCTGGGGTACATACAAAAGCCCTCTTTCCCCTTGGCCTCCAGGTTCTCCACCAAATATGAGAAGAACATGCTCGAGAAGCTGAAGGGGTGGTTCAGCACCAGTGCCACGTAGGCATTCTGAATCTGGTCTGATAGGTCATCGAACCCACCCCTCCTGGAAGCAATACACTTCAGGATCACATGCGCCAAGTACTTGTACTGGGGACACAAGTTGCTCTTGTTGAGCACTCCTGAGTTTATGTCCCCAGCGTACTTAATCCTGAGAAAGCAGCCTCTAACTGTAAGTGGATGTAATCTGGTGGGGTGATCAGTATCGTCCCCAAACTCAAGAATTCTCTGGATGTCAGCTGCAGTGATCTCAATGTCATGACCATGAATGGAGCTCCGTATACTGTAAGGCTCACGAGAACGATCAACTGAGGCATTCTCCCAGAATGCCTGATGTAACGACCTGTAAGGCGTACACGGTGTAGATATGGCCTTATGTATCCGAGAATGTCGAAGGAACGCAATAATCTCTGTAAACTCGGCCCCATTCCGAGTCGTATGGTCCAAATGAGCACATATGTTGTGCTTTGGATTAATGGACCATCTATCAGCCATTTGCCTGAAACACAAAACACAGAACCATTAGTACATAATACATCAAAATTCAGTTCTAAGTGTAAAATTTAAATTCAATCTGATTCATTCGTGTGAATGAATCATGCGACTGAAGTCAGTCGGTTGTCCTTTCATGCGACTGAGCTCATTCGGTTGAATGAGACATGCGACTAAGTTCAATCTGCTGACTGAGTCTGCGATTGGTTCAGTCGGCCGACTGAGCCCATTCGCATGGTTCATTCGACCGATTGACCCAATCGCAAGATTCAATCGTGCGATTGGAGTTCATCCGGACGACCAGTCGCCTGTCCCACTGTTCAGTCGCCTGCTGTTCGAATCTTGACCAAAACAAGTGATTTAACATGGGTTAACGGTTCAATAGACTCGCCATCTTGTCACTAATAACCTATTAAACTTAATTTTAACATTTTGCTTAGTTTAGGTTGGTTATTAGGTCATGTACAGTCCATTTCTTGTTTTCACTCGAACAACATAAAATTAGGGTTCCATTCTTCAAATTTCGGTGAGATTTCACTGCAATCTACCTGTATAAACGTCGACGAATGTCAGTAGATCAATAACAATTTGAAAACAATGTCTAGAGGAATTTTGGCAGAGTAACAGTAAGAAGTGCGATTTAGTAGCGATTGAGGGTGATGAGTGAAATGCGATCGACTGTGGCCCTTTAAATACTGAAGCTGAGTTCAATCGACCGACTGGCCTCATTCGCTCAGTTCATTCGGGCGACTGAAGCTCAGTCGTGCGATTGGCCCGGTCAGTCGCATTCAGTTGGCCGACTGTGGTTCAGTCGGTCGACTGACTCATTCGTGCCCTTTCATTCGCACCTTCAGTTGACCGACTGAGTCTCAGTCGGTCGACTGACTCATTCGCACCCTTCCATTCGGTCGAATGGATCAGTCTGATAAGCCATTCGGGTGAATGGCTCAATCTCATGTCCAGTCGTGCGAATGAGTTCCATTCACATGGTTGGTCCATACTTATGGTCCAATCGTGCGAATGGGTCATACTTATTAAATTTTTCTGCCATTTTGAACATTTTACATTTAAAACCCTTTTAAGTTTTGAAATTAACATTATGAGCATTTGATCATCTCAGACATGATCATTTTAACTTGAAAACTTTTTGATCACCTCAGACGTGATCCTTTTAAACAATTTAGTCACCTCAGACGTGACCCTTTTAAACAATTTAGTCACCTCAGACGTGACCCTTTTAAACAATTTAGTCACCTCAGACGTGACCCTTTTAAACACTTTGTCACCTCAGACGTGACCCTTTTAAACTTTGAAAACACAAGTGGTCATCTCAGACATGACCCTTTTTAGTGAGTTGATCCCATACTGATTTTCATGATGTAGTCCGACAAACAAACAAACTAAAATGACTAACTAACTAGAAAGTTAAAATAAAATACAAAAATTAAACTTGTTTTTGGCTTTTTGTGAGAGATAAATCCTAAGATAGAAATCTACGAGATTTGGTTCCGGAATAGGCAACTTCAACTTAGATTGACCATACCTGGACCAATTCAATTTTGGAATCATACAGGCAAGTCAAATCATTTGGGACTTGTTATCAAAACCTTTTGATGCTCAATTCTTGGTTTTCATCCAGAGTCGTTTGCAAATATAGGAAATCACACTGGTACTATTAGATTCCTACATTGATTTGAACTTTCAAGAATTGCAGCCACAATGATTGTCAGTATATTTGTCCTCTTAAATCCATACACAGACTTTAGACACAAACTGGTGATAGTCTTAGGTTTAATTATTTCAACTAACATTTGTGGATCCCACACTTATATGGTAATCAACATTCCTCAGAAGCTTTTGAGCGGTCTACGCGTATTATTACAAGAAGAGACTATTCTTAGAGCTTTCAAACAGAAGCCAATCCTCAGGTCAGTGCCATCGCACAGCAGAGAGGCGGCAAACAACAATGAATTCTAGAATATCTAGGTTATGCTTATCCTCAGGTCAGTGCCATCGCACAGCAGAGAGGCACACAATCTATCTTCTTGTTAGAGCAGCTTAATTTTCTTTTGCACAAAATGCATCAACAACATAAGTCATTAGCTTGATAGCATTTGTCTTTCATTTTTTCATGCTTTGCTTTATTTATGGTCATCCGCACACATTCGTGGCGTTTACATGCTCATTACCCTTTATTGGAATATTGTTGATTGTGTTAACCAGTGATAAGATGGAAGCCCACAGTTTGTTGAACAACTTAGTTTGATCTTGAGATCACCAGTCAGGTCTAATCATCTATTGTGTTGAATCTACCAACATATCATTTGTGGTCTAGCAACCTCTAGGTCTACTCTCGTTGTGTTACCTTAGTAGTTACCAGTTTTTCTATCATCTTCCCTTTTATATTGCTTAGACTACACAGACTTATACTTTGAATCTTTGCATCTTTTCTAAATTAAATTTTAAAGTCCCTCTTGATTTGTTCCTGTGTACTATCATTTTCCAAAGGGTTTGAATCGGTATCACAGATACGATCTACCTTATATCAGCTTTCCACTCCTTCTTCCTCGTTTTTTTTTGTTTTTTTTAATGTTATTGGGCTGACTTATTCTTCCCCTAAAATACTAAAATCATAACTGGTTTAATTATTTTAGGATTTTAATAAACAGCGAAATAACATGAATTTAATTTAAACAGAATAAAATAAATAAGGAAAATACAATAAAATAAAAAATTTAACTAAAACGCATCGGACTACACATGATCATCATCAGGAATAACATCACTTTTCTTTTTAACGCCGTTGACCTCTAACAAATATTGAAAACGTGGTTTATCAAAGGCTTTAGTATAGAGGTCAGCGCGTTGAAAATCAGTATTAATTTTTACCACATCAATTAAGTTCTTTTCAAAACAGTCTCTTATGAAATGGTATTTAATACCGATATGTTTGGTCTTTGGATGTTGGACCGGATTTTTAGTTACTGCAATTGCAGCAGAGTTATCAACAAAAATAAGTAGAAGAAAACTTTAAACCGTAATCCCGCATTTGTGTTGAATCCAGATGATTTGTGAACAGCAACTTGCAGCAGCAACGTATTCGGCTTCACAGGTTGACAATGCAACCGATGTCTGTTCTTACACTGCCAGGTAACTAATTCTCCCAAAAATTGACACCCTGCTGATGTAGACTTGTAGTTCATCTTGCAGCCCCCGTAATCCGAGTCACTATACGCCGTGAGCTCAAAGTCATCATCATGAGGATACCACAACCCAAGTGTGGGTGTACCTTTCAGATAACGAAATATCCTCTTGACCCCGATCAGATGGTTCACCTTAGGCTTAGCCTGATATCTAGAACATAAACATGTAGCATACATGATATCAGGTCTTGAGGCTGTGAGATACATGAGGGATCCAATCATTCCTCGGTACATTGGCATCTACCAGATCTCCATTTTCGTCAGGTGCTATATCATGATTAGTAGCAAGTGGAGTCCCAGCAGCAGAAGCATTCTCCATGTCAAAACGACTGAGAATGTCTCCTACATACTTGGTCTGATGTAGAAAGATACCATTTGGTGTCTGATCCACCTGTAACCCGAGAAAGAACTTCATCTCCCCCATAGCACTCATCTCAAACTCTTTCTTCATAACTGCTTCAAACTCTTTGCATAAATCTTTGTTCTTTGAACCGAAGATTATGTCATCGACATAGATCTGTACGAGCAGTAGGTCTCCATCTTTCTCTTTGATGAACAGCGTGCAGTCAATGACTCCCCTGCGAAAGCCGTGTTTCACAAGATGAGTCGAGAGTTTCTCATACCAGGCTCTTGGAGCTTGATGAAGCCCGTATAAAGCCTTGTCGAGTTTGTAAACTCTGTCCCGATGATAAGGATCTTCAAATCCCTCGGGTTGACTGACATAGACTGTCTCTCTTATTTCCCCATGAAGGAATGCACTCTTCACATCTAATTGGTAGACTTTAATCTTCATGTACGATGCATAGGCAAGGAAGATACGAATGGCTTCCATCCTTGCCACGGGTGCAAACACTTCATTGTAGTCAATCCCCTCGACTTGGCGAAATCCCTGAACCACCAGTCGAGCCTTGTTCCTGATAATGACCCCTTGGTCATCCTTCTTGCATTTCAAGACCCATTTGGTGCCAATGACCTTAGCACCTTTAGGTCCATCAACCAGAGTCCATACACCTAACTTCTTGAACTGAAGAAGTTCTTCTTGCATGGCACTCACCCACGCCTCATCATTTAGTGCATCACTGACGTATTTTGGCTCAAACTGCGAGACAAAACACCGATAAGCACCATCATGAATATATCCCTTTTCCATAACCGAGGCGTAATCAGCTGAGTATAGCTGATTTCGGGTTTGTACTCCTGATCTGACATCCCCAATGACATTGTCTAGGGGATGATAGACGTTTAGACGTGATCCTGGAGTAGTAGGAACAGCTACCTCAGAGCCAAGATTATGAACATTTGGTTCTGCATCTGAGGTAGTTGGAGTTTGAGGTTCCGAAGTCGAAGGTGCATCACTGGTAGATGCTTGTGGACTTTCAGGAACTGGAACCTGTTCCTCCTGACTGTTCTGGTCATCTTCTTCAGCTTCATCTTCAGAGGAGGAGTCACTGTCGTCGACTACTCCCCCTGACTGAGTAGATGATTCTCCCTGTGAGCTAGATGATGTTGAATCATGAGATGGTGTATTCAAGATATCATACATCATCCGAGTAGCTAACTCATCATCCGAAGGAGAGATAGGGATGTTGAAGGACTTGAAGAATCCATCATAGTCGAAAAAGTAGGCGGGTCCTTTGCCAGTAGGTGGTGTGGTATATCTCTGAACGTCAACATTACACCACACTTCTACTAGACCCGTTGAGTTGTTGTAAAATCTCTTGTTCGGTATGTTGTATCCTAGAAAGATCCCTTCATCAGCCTTCTCGCTGAATTTGCCTTCTTGAGTCTTCTTCAGAAGTGTGCACGGCGCGCCAAATGGTTCGAGATACTCCAAATTCGGTTTGCGTCTTTGTAGTAGCTCGTAACATGTCTTTCCGTGGCGCTTGACTATCAGAACTCGATTCAGTGTATAACATGCATGCCTCATTCCAGAATTGGTAGGCAGTTTCGAGTCTGCCAGCATTGTCCGTGCTGTCTCTATCAAGCTTCTGTTCTTCCTCTCAGCAACACCATTCATCTGAGGCGTGTAGGCAGAAGTGAATTGATGCACAATTCCCTTTTCCTTGCAGTAAGCCTCCATCCACTGATTCTTGAATTCAGTCCCGTTGTCTGAGCGTACTTGTCTCACCTTCAGCTTGTAGAGAGATTCCAGTGTGGTTACTAACTCCTTGAATGACTCAAATGTTTCTGATTTGGACTTCAGAAACATTACCCAAGAGAACCTTGAGTAGTCATCAGTAACCACAAAACAGTACAAGTCGCCTGCAATGCTCTTTGTACTGACTGGACCAAACAAATCCATGTGAAGAAGTTCAAGAGGAAGTTCTATTGAATGAACTTTCTTTTCCTTATGAGACTTCTTCGTCTGTTTGCCTTTCTTGCAAGCTACACAAAAATCAGGAAGTTGGAAATTCTTGACGTTAACTCCTCTCACAAGATCCTTCTGGATCAAGTGATTCATCTTCCTTTGATTTATGTGTCCCATTCTCCTATGCCAGGAGATGGAATCCTTCTCAGTAGCTTTTGATAGAAAGCACTGAACCTCATGATTCGTTGTTGAAGCTGTTGACAGATCCAAAACATAAAGGTTTTTATATCTTGAAGCAGTCATCAGAACTTGGTCCTCTGGAATCACGTAGTCTTTCTTTAGCACGTAACACTTCTTGTTGTCGAATATGACTTTGAATCCCTTATCACAGATTTGGGAAACAGAAAGTAAGTTGTTTTGAAGTTGTTGAACGTAGTTCACCTTATCAAACTTAACTTTCTGATTCCCAACTTCTCCCTGAGCTGTGATATAGCCTCCCTTGTTTCAGCAAACGAAACATGCCCTCCTTTTATTTGCTTGACGTTTGATAAAAGAGCCCTGTTTCCTGTCATGTGCCTGGATGCTCCGCTGTCTACAATCCACGTGTTGGTTTCAACACTGTAGCGAACACCCTGCACATACAATGTAAAAGATTAGTTTAGGTTAGGAACCCAAGCCTTTACTGGCTTGGGTTTCCCAGAGGCATCACACATCATGATTCACCCATTGACCTTAGAGGGTGAGGGTAGCTCAGGTTCCTTCTTGTCATCATTATCAGACACGCAGGATGACTTTTCTTTCCATAAGCCAGATTTGTGCAATGCCTGTTTGTGATAAACAGTCGACTGGCTAATGGGTTGAACTTTAGGTTCACTAGTTCTTCTAGGTGGAGTTAAAGAACTCCTCTTAGAAGACCTAGGCTTTGAATCCTGAAGTTCAATCTTCTTCCTAGGTGTTTGATAGTAAGGACAATAGGAAGCAATGTGTCCACACTCTCCACAGTTGTAGCACGACCTGCTATCAACTTTATGATTAAACTTTCTTTGTGGAGATGTGTGTGACACTCTAGTAACATCACTCAATTTAGGTTTTGACTCTGGTTCTTTTGATGTTTTCTCTTGTTTAACAAAATTAATTGTTTTAACATTTTTAACATCTTTTTCTTTTTGGTTAACTGGTTTTTGACTTGAAACTTGTGAAAGATTAACATTAGAAGTCTTTTTAGGTTCTGATTTGATTCTATTTGACCCTGACTTAATATTAACCTTTTCAAAATCTTTTTCCAGATTAACGCAAGGCATTTTAACTTTGCCTTTGATGTGGCCTCCTTTTGTTTGGTTTCAGATTCAATAGATGAACATGAGGAATCTGGATCACTAACAAGAGGAGTAGACACCACATGATCCTTGATGGGGTTATTATTTATTGGTCTAGTCTTAGTGTTCATCAAGGTCTCAGGTGGTGGTGGAACCACTTTATAACCCAAACCCTCCCCGTTGTTTCTTTCTCTCACTAAGTGTTGGACAATGTGTGATGAACTTGTCCAACTGTGCAGTTTCTGTTTTAATGAGTTTACTTCTACTTCTAGAACTGCCTTTTGCTTCTTAGTGTCTTTTAGGGAGTTTAGATAGTACCTAATATCATTAGCTTGATTAAATGCAACTACTTCAGTTTCCCTAAGCTGTTTAGTCAATAGGTCTATCTTTTCTTTGTAACTATGCTCATTTTGTTTTAATACTCTATTAGCCTCAGTGCACAGTTGCAAATCTTTTACTAAGTTATCATTATGATCTAATAACCTAGCAAATTTTTCATCTATGCTATTTCTAAAAGTATCACAATCAGAACAAGCATGATTATTAAATATTTGGTCAGTGGTACTTACCTGAGGAGCTTCAGAAGAGTTAGCCATCAATGCAGCATCAGATGTCTCTGGTTCTGGTGATTCAGTCTTTTCTGTCTTTGCTGTGGAAGTCCCTTCTTCAGGCTTGTAGCTGACCTCAGCTGCAGTTGTATCTTCAATATTTGACATTGCTATCTCAACTGCTATATCTCCCTCACTCGCGGAATCATCGTCTAAGTCTTCTACACTTGCAATGTTTGATTCCCCTGGAGAGACAAACCTAAAGCTCCAGTCCTGTCCTTCATCATCATGAGCAGTCAAGGCTTTTGGATCCTTGCTTGATGAAGTAGAACTGCTAGCTTGTTTGTCTTGACGAGTGAAGGACGAGAATGGGTTCCCGTTACCCGTCTTCTTTGGCTTAACACACTCTCTCTTGAAGTGCCCCTTCTCTCCATAGTTAAAGCAGGTCACTTTACTCTTGTCAAAGCCAAATGTGGTATCCTTAGTGGCTACCAAGTTCTGTCCGGTCTTTTTCACAAACTTCTTCGCCCTCCGGACAGCACTAGCTAAGGCCCACATAATGTCCATCCTCTCCAGCTCCATCTCGTCCACCTGCTCGTAGTCCTCATCTGCCAGATGGCAGTTTCCAATCTTCCCAGCAACAAGTCCATCATAAGAATGAACCACTGCAGCCAAAAGATCCATGTGCTCTCGAGCTACTTCGACAGTCACATTACCGAGGTTCTCGGTCTTCAGTCTAGTAGTATTCGCTTCAGATCCAATATAATGGGTACAAGAAGACCCCGACGTGTCTGATCCTGAAGGAGAAGCATGTGAAGGACCCGATGAGCTAGACACAAATGCAGTCTGGAGAGGTGCTCCAGATGTCTTAGCTTGAGGCGTGGCATTGTACAAAGCTGGATTCTGAGTGTACGAAGACTTCTGAGCTCTGTACTTCATCCTAAGTGCTTCTTCTCGCAACTTTAGAATGAAGTCATTGATATCAGCTTTGCCAGCATCTGTCTCAGGTTAGACACGAATGAAGCCCACTTTTCCGGCAATCCGTCTGCAAAGTTAGTCACTTTTTCTTCCATGGTAGTAGCAACCCCATGTGTATGCAGTTCACTCATCAGATGGTAAAATCTATCTATAACATCATCCAAACTCTCGTTTCCCATCGATGAGAAGTTGTCAAATTCCTTCTTTAACTCCTTAGCCTTGATTGCCTTCAGCGAAGCATTCCCGTCGTACCTCTTTTCCAGCTCATCCCATAGTTTCTTGGCCTGCTTATTCTTTGAGTACTGGTGAAAAATGTCTTTAGGGATAGACTGCATGATCAATTCATAGACTCTCTTCTCTGCATTATACTTAACCTTCTGCGCGTCTGTCATCCCTCCTAAAGTAAGCTTTACTCCATCGGCTCCCACCGGCATACTATACCCAATCTCGATAGCTTCCCACAGATTTGGATCCACTCCATTGAGGTAGATCTCAAAACGTTGTTTCCAGTGGGGAAACTCATCTAACGTTAAGAGCTTTGGTGGTTTATTATGATTACCCACCTCACTCTCAAGTAACAGCAGGTTCTGGATCCTAGAGTCCTTCCCAGCAGTAAAGGCTGACATTTGATCTTCCATGTCGAATAACTTTAAGTCTACTAAACAAACTGTCAAACTGGTGCGACTGAAGGATGCGATTGGGCTATCCGTGCGAATGAACTATGCGACTGGTTCAATCGTGCGGCTGAACTAAGCGATTGGTTCAGTCGTGCGAATGAAGCTGATGCGTATGAACACTGCGAACGAATGGTTCAATCGTACGAATGGAGAAGCGACTAGGTCCAATCGTGCGTCTGGGCAATGCGAATGAAGTCCAGTCGTGCGAATGGCTCACTTGTGCGACTGAAGCTGCTGTTTTGCGAAAATTTCTAGGTTAAACGTGTTTTTGCCGTAAAAATTCAAAATTTCGCAAACTCTAATCGCCTAAGTCCGTAGAAACTCAAACTTGATGAGCAGGGAACGTCCAAGATCACTTTTGACACAAAAGATTGCGTTTTTAGTGCAAAAACACAAACTTTTTATCAATCTTGATTGAATCACACGTAATCAAGAGCCAAAGCTCTGATACCACTTGTTAGGACCTGGTATTTGAACGAAATACCGAGTGATTAGCGTGTAAACCAAACCAAATAGTGCGGAATCCTATTTGATTGGCGATCCAATCAGTGAGAACACACGAAGAATCAATAAAGTATTGAATCCAACGTTAAGAATCGATTGGGAATCGATCTACAGTGTTCTATGAACTTGGAAAACGATGGGAGGCTTCTGGACGGCTAGGGTACGTTTGGAGTCGAAATAGAATCAATGCTTACGTTTTTCCACGAATTGGGTGGTATTTATAGGTTAGTGTTGTTCATTCGGGCGACTGAACCATTAGTATGGTTCAGTCGTGCGATTGAACCATGCGGTTGATCCATCCGCACGACTGAGTGTTCAATCGTGCGACTGAGCCAATCTTATGTGTCAATCATACGACTGATCCAGTCTCTTGGTTCAGTCGTGCGACTGAGTCAATCGTATGAAGTTATTCATGCGTGTGGTCCATTCGCATGGGCCATTCGCATGAGAACTTCATTGTGTTAAGTTTGAATGTATTAATTAATTAATATAACATTATGTGTAACAATTCAAACAACCACAAACCTAATTAACCAATTCAACATCGACTCATTAATGAAATATTACACATTATAAATCACAAACCATCAATATCATTTCATTAATCTTTCCAAACATTACATCATAATTAGACAAACAAGATCTATTACATTCATATCCTGATCTAGGGACATACATGTATCAACATATACCACATGACGTTTTCCCATGCTCATGTAGTTGACCATATTTTATTCCACTGTTCATCCTTTATCAGTTAGTACAGTTACCAACTTTTGTTGGTGACAAAAAGTAAGTCATGGACATGTCATGACTACCTTATCTAGGATAGTAGTTTATCTTAGATACCTTACTTCTAGCAAAATAGTATTTGTTTACTTGTAAGTTTCCAGCTAGTATCAAAGTATAATCGGCTGTAGATAGTAGTATATATAGTTTCTCATTGTAACTCATTTTAGATGCTTAATAGAGTCTTGTAACACTTTGAGTTGAGAAGTAATATATACAAGTATTTTAAAATTATTCCTTGTGTCTTGTTTACTTAATATATTATTATCAACTCTTAAAGGACTCTACTTCATCAAACCGAGTGTGATCTAGTAAGATTGAGAGATAACCATTGTGTTGAGTGACCAACCTCGATCCTGCAATTGGTATCAGAGCTTCTTAGGCTCTTGATTGTGTGATCTTACCATCCATATCAACCTATTTCATTCCTCATACACTTACCTCACTTAAAATGGCCATTAACCAAAAATTATCTGAGTCTAAACTAGGAACGATGACTAAAGCTCCCATCATCACCCCTAAAAACTTCAGATCTTGGAGCATGCATATAAAAGGTTTCATTAAGTATTAAGACAGCAAAATGTGGAGATCTATCGTCAATGGTCCTTACAAGCCAAAAGTGGTTGCACTGGCTGGTAATGGTGCCATGATAGAGAAAGTCGTTGAAGATTACTCAGATGAAGACCTCAAGAAAATGGACATCGATAACAATGCCATGACTGTATTGCTTATAGCCATACCAAACTCCATAATGGTAGGCTTTGAGCACTGCAAGTCAGCCAAAGAACTCTATGATGCTTTAAAATTATGTATTCTGGTTCGAATGAGTCAAAGAAAGATTCCATGAAACAACAATTTAAAAACTTCACATATATTGCTGGAGAGACCCTTAGCTAGTAATACTTCAGGTACATGGATCTTATTTCATCACTTCAATCTCTAGGTATGACTCCTGAGAAGAGATACCTATCAAGGAAGTTTATGAGTGCACTTCCTTAGGAGTGGACTTTCTATTATGTCTCTATCAAGAGAACAGAGAATTTGAACACTCTTACAATGACTGAACTACATGGTATTCTTGATGGATACCGTGTAGAGATGGAGACTCAGAAAGGCCACCAGATGGGCATAACCTCTAATTCTTCTGCTAGCAATGCTTTAGTTGTTGTTGAAGGATCAAGACCCTCACAGCCCCAGTAGTACCTGACTTACTCCCAACAACCATCATGTTCTTCTGGGCCATACATCACTTTTCCTGAGACACCAAGGTCTCAACAGGCTCAATCTTGTTCCTACCAGGACAATTATGCATTTGTTTCAAGAAATGAACATTCTAGTGACTTTCAGTTCTGTTTTGACTATCTAGAATGTTTTAGCCCAGATGATGTTGAATAAATGAACATAGTCCAATAAAGGGCTCTTCTGACTTATTGAACAAAAAAGTTCTTTAAAAGAACTAGAAGGCAATTCCCTCAAAACCCAATTAACAGCAAATTCAGGTTTGACAAAACTAAGACCAAACGTTACAATTGCAGTTAACTTGGTCATTTTCAAGGGAATGCAAAGCTCCTAAATCCAACCTAGGAGCTACTCAAGCCTCCACACATCCTGTGGCATCTAAAGCTGCTACAAAGTCAACTGAACAACAAACTGCTGTTGTTGCTCAAGAAGTTGACTGAAGCTTCATGGTGCAAGATGTGACCCCTGCTCAAGCGCTCATGGCTGGAACAGATGATAGCAAGGTATATGAACATCTCTATACTCCAACTAGTATTGCTAAGTCAAATTATATCAGGACATGGAAATCAAATATGATATTGAGTCCTTTAACATCTTAAAATCAGATTTTAAAAGGGAAGAAACTGACTATAAAATGAAAATTGATGAGTTAGAGAAAACTGTATCCTTTTTAAAGCATGAACACTCCAACTACAGGGCTCAAATCAAAGATTTAATTTCCAAGTTAACCGAGGCTCAAGCCCAGCTAGTCATTGCTGAGGCTAAAGCACAGAAGTATGCAATTGAAGAGCATTACTTCAAAACCATTCTTGCATCATCCTCTCACTCAAAGGTCTTTTATCAAAACAAAAATGGGTTGGGAACCAATAAAATTGCTCCACCACACTCTTATGAGTCTATAAGACAACCAAGATGTGGTACTGAAAAGCAACATGTTCCATTTGCTGACTCACAACCTCATGAGAAGAAGAATGATGCAACTATGAATACTATCACTAGGGAGGACCAAGTAAAACAACCCATCTCCACCAGTGATGATCAATCCCTAGCCACCAAAGCCAGAAGAAACAAAGCAAAGGCAATTAGAAAAACTGCCAAGAAAGTGGCTGAGTCCAAGCTAAAGATAGACCCAAGGCAAAAAGGTGTGTTCATTTCAGTCAGATTCCAAGTGGTGGAAACTCGGATCCAGGAAAGGTGTGTAGTACCAGCACTCCTGTCCTGCTGAAGGATCAGAAGTTAAAGGAGAAGACTATTGAAGATGATAAGAAATACAAGAAAGAATAGTCTTCACATCCCACAAAAACTAACATTGAATGCATAATGTGTGGTCTGCATAACCACATGCCTAAAGATTGTTACTACAATCCTACAAGCACACATTATGCAAATAATGTTAAGAAAGAAGGATTCAAAGAAGGTTTTACATTTGGACCTTATCACATGGTCCAAGTGATGAGAAAAGGAAAACTTGTTTCCGAAGCCAAGTTGCTTTAGGAAGAAACTCATTCTTCCAAAAGGAAAATAGCTTCGGAAAACAAGGCAAAAAAGATTCAAAAGAATAAAAGAATCTCTTTGAAACATTCCAAGAAGAAGTCTACTTCGGAAGAAAAGGTGGTGAAAGCCTCTTCCGAGAAGAAAGAAGCCTCGAAAGAAAGCTATGCTGCTCAAGCTTCATCAAGGTCATCCACTCTAATCAATCAAAGGATGGAATGGAAGATCAGTAAAGATGCTACAGCCCAAACATCTTCTTCACAAACATCTATTGAACCCCCATGCATACATTTTGGTTCGATTATGTCATCCATATTAGAAGAGCCCAAGACCAACAAGGCTTGGGTCTCCAATAGTAACTAATCTTTTCACCTTATGTGTAGGGACATCCACATGACAAAAATGAAAATGTATTGATTGTGGACAGTGGATGCTCCAGGCACATGACAAGGAACAGAACTATTCTTTAATTATTTCAACATTTTGATGGAGGATCTGTTTAGTTTGGGGTGAAACCGGATGATACATTTCAGGCACAGGTAATGTATTCAATGGTAAGTTGAAGGTAGAAAAAGTAAAGTTTGTCAAACAACTTGAACACAATCTATTAAGTGTTTCTCAATTCTATGATCAAAAGCACCAAATTCTTTTCACAGACATGAGCTCATTATCCTCAAGCACAGGATGACAATTCCTTAGGAATTGGTGCTTCTTAGATCTCCCAGGAAAGGGGATATGTACAAGCTTGATATGAACAATGCTTCCCCACTGGGTGAAGTATCATCCTTTTTTCCAAAGCTAATGGTGATGAGTCAACTCCGTGGCATAAAAGAATGTGTCATGTTAATTTTAAAACCATGAACAATTTGGTTAAAAATAACTTGGTACATGGTATGCCTAAAAAGGAATTTTTCTATAAGGATAACTATGTTGCATGTCTAAAAGGAAAACAACACAGGGTTCCCCACAAATCCAAAGAAGTTAACTCTATCACCATTCCATTACACTTATTACACACGGATCTATTTGGTCCCACAATTATAATGTGCATTGGAAGGAAATCATACTGATTTGTGATAGTTGGTGATTTTACTAGATTTACATGGGTATTTTTTTAAGAACTAAAGATGAAATTGCTGAAACTTTGAAATCTTTCATTCTTAAGATTGAAAATCAAATTGATCACAAGGTTAAAATAATTAGAAGTCATCAAGAGACTGAGTTTAAGAATCACGTTCTTGACTCATTCTGTGACTCAAAAGGGATTACCAGACAATATAGTGCTCCTAAAACTCCTCAACAAAATAATGTTGCTGAGAGGAGAAATAGGACACTTATTGAGGCTGCTAGGACTATGTTAGCTGAATCAAAGCTGCCTCTATCATTCTGGGCAGAGGTAGTCAGCATTGCATGCTATGTGCAAAACAGAGTTCTTATGGTAAAGCCCCATGGAAAAACCCCTTATGAGCTATCGAACAAGAGGCCACTATTCATTCGCTTTCTTAGGTCCCTTGGTAGCAGGTGTAACATACTTAACACAAAGGACAATTTGACAAAATTTGCTGAAAAGTCGGATGATGCTATCTTTGTTGGATATTCCTCCAACTCTATTGCTTATAGAGTTTATAACATCGAAAATCAACAATTTGAGTAATCATCCAACGTTGTTGTTAATAAGCACACTCCTTGTGTTAGGGGGAATGGACCTGATCATATCTTTGATTTAGAATTGTTTCCAAACTATTCTAAACCTTCTTGTGAGAATGTTTAAGCTGGAACAGGTACTCAAGGTAATTCTGATGATAACCAACTATTTGAGTTACCCAGACCTCTTTTAAGTTCTCCAAGAGTTGCTGAAAATCTAGCTCCCACAATAGAAAGATTTGATAGTATGACTATCTCAAGAACCAATGGAGCTTCAACAAGTTGTCTGCAAAGTGATCCTCAAAACTCATCAAGTGACAACTAAAACAATACACAACACCAAGCTTATGAGAGCAACATTCTAAAGGAACATGCAACTGTTAATGCTACTTCACATCCAGATGACACTAATGCTGTCTCTGCTTCATTCAATTAGTCCTCATTGAATGAATGCGAGACATCAGCTGGTCCAAGTTTTCAAAATCTTAAGCGAAACTTTTCCAATTTGGATCTATCCATGCAACTAGATGTAATTCCTAGGCTCAAGATTCACAACACTCAACCAGCTGAGAACATCATTGGAGATGTTTCTGAAGGCGTGAGAATAAGAGGACAAACTCATATCTGCTTGTACTCATGCTTCCTTTCTCAATTGGAACCAAAGAAGGTAGAATAAGCCTTAAAGGATAGTAGTTGGGTTGAATAGATACAAGAAGAGTTGCTTCAATTCAAGAGACAAAAGGTTTGGAACCTGTGTCCACTACCATCCGGTCAAGTACCCATTGGCACAAAGTGGGTATTCAGGAACAAAAGAGATGATAGAGGCTTGATTATCAAGAACAAGTAGTTCAAGGATACACGGAAGAGGAGGGAATTGATTACACTGATGTCTTTGCAATTGTTGCAAGAGTTGAGACAGTGAGGATCTTTCTTGCTTATGCTGTATCCAAGAACTTTACAGTCTACCAGCTTAATGTCAAGTGTACATTTCTATACAGGGGATGACTTCTAAACCAACACCTCAATCACTACCTCAACCACTACCTCAACCAGAACCAACACCTTTCCCTTTCCCATCACGACCGAACCAACCATTAAGCCTTACACTCCTGAGCCCACGCCATCATCCATACCCTCTTCCTCACCCATTCCATCAAAACAACCACCATAACTAGCCATCCTTAAACCCAAAACACTCCCCAGAACCCAACCATCATCTACCCAACAATCACCTAAGTCATACTCTCTACCATCTAAACCTCTGACCTTAGAAAAGTTCAAGGAGATCAAGAGGAAGCTCATCAAATGTACTACTCTGAGTGACATCTCTTGTGAGGAGGGGTACATCAAACTTACCTTCATTGATGGCTCCTCATGTTCCTTCACAAGAGAACAATTTCTTGATCTGCCAAGAGGAACATTGGACCAGGCTCTCAAACTCTTTGCATCTAATTTTGATTACTCTTTAGGAAGGAGAGAGGAAGCTGAGAAGAAAGCTGGTGACTTTACTGGACACTAGGAAGGGAGACAAGTTACCATCTCAACCTCTTGTTCCTAGAAAGAAAATAGTCCAGTGGATGTTCGAAGACTCTTCTCACAACTTTGTTGTGGAAAGAGAGAATGGTGAGATTAACAGGCTCAATGCCTCTTCTCTGTTACACTCAAGCAGATTTGACATTGTTGAGTAAGCAGAGAAACCATTCTCCAATCCCTCCAACTCTAAGATAGCTGCTCACATCGGAAATCATCTTAGCAGTCTTCATCTGGTCAAACTGACTGTAAGGGCCAAGATTAAAGAAGAGCTGAAGCAGAGAGAGAAGGAAGAAAAGGAAGGGTCAACCACCAAAGGCAAAGCCTTCTTACAAATGGTTGAAGGCCCTGAATTGGAATCCATAGTTGATGGGAGTATGGCTAAAACTCCCGTCAACTAACTCTCTTCAGAGGGTCACAACAAAGGGTACACATCATTGAAAGTGACAGACTTGATCTTCTGTCTATGTAAGATTTGTACAAACTTCTCAGCATCACATCTGGAAAGAACAAAGAGACATATAAGCATCTTCTCTCCTTGGTGCTGAAAGTTTTGAGAAGTAGAAACAAGTGAGGTTTTGGTAGCATCAGCCTGGGGGAGTTTGTTAGATCAAGTAAGGCTGGTGCAACCAAAACAAACACTTAGAACATTTTTGGTACAACTGAGAAAGATCTTCCGAAGGCAAAAGCTGAGCTTCCGAAGGTAAAGGCTGAAAGAGCTTCCGAAGAGGAACTCCAACTTCCGAAGACAAAGTCTTCCTTCTTTCAAAGTTCAACACTTAGAAGATTCCAAGACAATGACTTTCGAAGTATGAAGACCTGAAGATCATAGCCTCGGAAGAAGTAGACTCTTTCGAAGTATAAGTGGCTTCGGAAGAACTTGTTCTTTCGAAGCCAATTAACCTTCGGAAGAACCTACTATGAACCAGTGGACATAAGTATGGTCCTTCTGACAACCCGCTGCAACCTCTGATATACTGCATGGCGCTTTCCCATGCACATGTAGTTGACCATACTTTATTCCATTGTTCATTCCTTATCAGTTAGTACAGTTACCAATTTTAGTTGGTGACAAAAGGTAAGTCTTGGACATGTCATGACTATCAAATCTTAGATAGTATTTTATCTTAGATACCTTACTTCTAGCAATGTAGTATTTATTTAGTCCTAAGTTTCCAGCTAGTATCAACGTATAACCGGCTGTAGATAGTAGTAGGTTATATAGTTTCTCATTGTAACTCATTAGTATGCTTGAAAGAGTCTTGTAAAACTTTAAGTTGAGAAGTAATATATACAAGTATCTTGAAAAACCTATCATCTTGTGTTTGTTTACTTAGTATATTATTATAAACTCTTAAAGGATTCTGCATCATCAAATCGAGTATGACTTAGTGAGTTTCAGAGATAACATTTTTGTTGAGTGACAAAACTCGATCCTGCATAGTCTACCAGGTTGATGTCAAGTGTGCATTTCTATACGGGGATATAGACAAAGAAGTCTATGTGTGACAGCCTCTAGGATTTGAAGACCAACAACACCCCAAATATGTGTGCAAATTGGATAAAGCTCTTTATGGGTTGCACCAAGCACCTAGGCTGTGGTATGCGACTTTGTCTCAGTTTTTCCTGAGGAATGGTTACACCAGAGGTACCATTAACAAGAATTTATTCATAAGAAAGTCAAGGAAAGATATTTTGCTCGTAAAAGTATATGCTGATGATATCATATTTGGTTCCTCAAATGACCAAATGTGTAAAGACTTTAAGAGCATTATGAAGAAGAAGTTTGAAATGAGTTCAATGGGTAAATGGACTTTTTCCTTCGAATTCAGGTAAAGCAAATGAAGGAAGGATTTTTATCAATTAATCTAAACATGTCAATGACATTTTAGAAAGATCTGATATGAAGGATTGTAAGCCAGCAAAGACTCCTATACCCAGAAATCATAATCTTTGTCCTGACTATGAGGGGGAGAAAACTGATCAAGAGAATCCTTAGATACCTCAAAGGAGCTCTAAAAGTTGGTATCTGGTATCCTAGGAATCAAGACTTCAATCTCAATGGCTACACTGATATTGACTATGGTGGTTACAACATCAACAAGAAATCAACATTAGGAGGATGTCAATTTCTTGGTTGAAGGATCATCTCATGGCAATGCAAGAAGCGATCATGTGTCTTAACATCAACTGCTGAAGCTGAGTACATTGCTGCTGCTAGTTGCTGTGCCCAGCTGATGTGGATTCCAAATCAGATGTTGGACTATGGATTCAATTTCATGGAGACTCCTACACATTGACAACAAGAGTGCCATTTCCATTACTAAAAATCCGGTCAAGCACTCCAAGACAAAACACATTGACATCAGGTATCAATTTCATTAGAGATATACATGAGAAAAATCTGATTAAACTAGTCAAGTTGACTCAAATGAACAATATGCTGATTTGTTCACCAAAGATTTTGATGAACAAAGATTTAAATATCTTATTACAGCTATTGGGATGATAAACATTGATTAGTTTATCTCTTTTGAAAACCTTTTCAAAACATGTCTTGTCTTTATCATACAATTTAAGCCCTGTTACAAAAATTATTTCTTTAAAATTTGCTAAGTATGAGTTCTTCCAAAGCGAAATTAACCCTAGGAAGATATTTTATTTGTCTTCTGAAGGCAAATTCCTTCGTAGCGAGTTCTATCTTCCGAAGAGTTCTTTGCTTCGGAAGAAAATTTGATGTTATATCAAATTTATTTCCAAAGTTTGAAAACTCTTCATTTGGAAGATATTTTTACTCTCAGAAGTAAAATTCTCTTTGGATAAAAATTTTACCTTCGGAAGTAAGTTGTCTTTGAAAGAAGATCACTTTCGTAAAAACTCTTATTCTTGGAAGAAAGCTTTACTATGTAACGGAAATCTTTTGGGCCAAACTCTGTAAAAAGGTAAAGATTTTATTAATGATGTCAGAATATTTTAAATGAATTTAACCTTACCGCCCTTGTCACATCATACCCCAAACTGTCACTTCACCTTATCCATTTGCCATTTCACCCATTTAAATACTTCCGACCTATCCTTTTAATCTTTTTACCAATTTCACAGCCCTAAGTTTCTTTTTTCTGCACTTTTACTCCCAAATCAACTTCATCTCCTCTGTAATTTCCTAACAATGGCACTGAACCCTCAGCACAACCAAGTCGCACTCCTTGACTTTTCCAAGGATGCTAACTTCTCTGAAATCATCCAGTTCCTAACCCAGTCCACCTACTACACAACCCTAACCATTAACCCCACCGTTTACTTAAACCACATGGCAGAGTTCTAGGGAAATGGTCAAACTGACACTCTGAACAGAGTTAGGGTCATTAGGTCAACAATTTGAGGCCAAGAATTTATCATATCTAAACAGACCATCAGGGAGCACCTAGAGCTCCATGATGAGGGTTCTCCTACTGAATTCCCTAAAATGGATTTAGAAGACACATATGCCCAAATGGGATATGGTGGAGATGTAAGCACGTCCACTGTCTACAAATTCAATTTCTCTTACAACTGAAGTTTCTGCTACACATTATTCTTCACCGTCTATCAAACAAGTCCGGGGGTTGGGATCAAATTCCTTTTGATTTAGGATGCCTGGTTTACGGGTTGGTAAAAGGCCTCAGGTTCAACTAGTCAAGATTTATGCTGAAGAACGTTAGAGGAAATCTTCAGAGGGAGACATTTTATATGCATCCTAGGTTTATTTAGCACATAATCAACTGTGAGCTGGATCAGGAGAAGCTTTTCTATGCAGCTACTCTACCTGTCCCTCACATGAGGCTGGCCATCTTCAAGTGCTGAAGAGGGTGTCCACCAACTTCATTGGAAGACATAGTACGCTTCTTCCAGGTAGGATTGAGCAAATAGCTCCTGGTGACATCCTTGTTAACCCCACAGGTGATGAACCCACACCAGCATTAACCACCTCAATGCTAAGTCTCCCTTCCCATCCCATCAAACATACATATCAGAGACGCTCCAAGCGAACCCTTGTTCAATCTACTCTGATTCAACAAGTTCCCCTTGTTCACTCCAAAAAGGCTAGAGAGGAAACATGGGCTCCCACTCAGTCTGAGGTCCTACCATCCTTCACAATCTACTCTGAGGTCCCACAATCCTTCACAATTGAGCCCCAAACCCCCTTTTGAGCAGCCAAAAAGGGACATCCCCATCATAGGCTCAATGTCTTTAGACATTAATCAAGGTCCCAGGTCATTAGGCATAACTTCCATATCCTTCACTGACCTTTTAATAGGTACTGATGAAAAAATCATGTATCTTCAAGGCCATGATGTTGATCCACAAAACCCATCTAAAGATCAACCGAGCCTAGAAAAACCTCTGATCTCTAGCCCCCATCAGAGAACCCAAATTGAGGTGAGTCCCATTGATGTAGAGGGGACTCATGTAGATTCAGTTGCCACTATTGAGAGTGTCTCATTAAACTCTCAGGACAGTGGTAACATCTTTGATACTGAATCTACGGCAACTTTGCCTTTTGATGACTCTGAAAAGGACATCATTAAGCAAGGGAAACCAGGGTGCCAAGAAACCACATATGGTGGTGAGGATGAACATACTAGGTATGTTACCTCATCTCCCCGTGATTCTTCTAAAGAATATGAGGGAAGTATGCAACTCACAATAAAAGTCCTAATTTCTAAAGTCTCAAACCTTGAGTCCAAGGTTAAGACTTTAGAGGATAGGTCTGCCACTCAGCAACTTGAGATTGAAAATCTCAAGGCTCAACAAGCTGGGAAACAGATTGAGAGATCTGTTAGGCATGTACCAGTCCAAGTCTCTTTGACCTCTTCCTCTAGCTCATCAAGCTCTTAAGATGATGCTACCAAAAAGGGGGAGAAGGTTCAAAGTGAAACACATGTGGAGCAGCAAAGCTTAACTCTTTCTACTCTATCCTCAAGATATCCTGATCAACAAGCAACAGTTTTCCCCGAGCCTCCTCCTATTATTCTTCAAGTGGACCCAAGGATGCTCATAGATCTGAATAGGTTCCTAACCAAGTTCCTAATAGGATCCTCACTTGAACAACCTAGTCCGGATGTTGTTATAACATACTTTGGAGTTGAAGAGCTTTAAGGTTGAATGCACCTCCTACCACCGAGGAAGGAGTTGGTCAACCTAAATTCCACATGAAACCTGAGATTGATTTTGAAGGGGATATAGGGACTGATGGCCCAGCAACTGAATCAGTTGGGACAGGTAGTGCAATCCTTGTAACTTCCGAAGCTGAAGTACAAGTTGCGGAAGGATTATCTTCTTTGTTTGATGATCTAATTATCACAGAGGCAATTCTTGATCTGGCCTCTGAGATAAATAGTGAAGAGTTTCTCAGAACGCCTCTCACTCAAGCACCTTCATCACCACAAGCTCAAATTACCACCCACCAACCTGAATCCTCTACACCTGAATCTCCAAAGACTCAGACGACTGCGGATGAAGATGACTGCGGATGAACTGCTAGAGGAAGAAAGGTTGGAAAAACTTAAGAGAAAAGATAGACTCCCCACTGGGAAGCTACTAGCAGCAAGTAGCAAAGTAGTTATGGCAAACCAGGAGGCTATCAACAACCAGAATAGGATGGAGATCATTGATAGACTTGTCAATCTTGAAGCAGCAAGTGAAGATGTGCTCCTCCTACCACTTAAGGGGCTGGTAGAGTTAGAAAAGGCAACCCTACTGTAGAAAGAAAATAAGGAAGCAGCAAGGTTGGCCTTAGAAGAGGAAAAACAGAGAAAGAAGGAGGAAGCTGAGCAACAGCTAAGCAATGAAAGGATAGTTCTATTAAGTTCTAAAGGATACTCTCTTGAAGAATTATCCCCTCATGATAATGGCACGATCTTGTGGCTCTTCCACAAATAGCAAGATCAAATGGACAAAGAGAGGAAAAATGCAGCTAGGGAAAATCTGAAGAAGAAGAAGAAAGCAGAAGAAGCTCAACTTGTGGCCGCCAAGAAGATGGGAGATAAAGCCTGGATGAAAGCTTATCACAGGGCCCATGGCTTTTCTGGCAGACAAGTTGGCCCCATGTCAGAAAGAACCCTGCAGTGACATGTCAGTGACATCAAGGCTGACACTTGCTCAGGAAGAAGGAAAGAGGTATACAAAAGTATACATAGGATGACTTCCAAACCCTTACCTCAACCTCAACCTCAACCAGAACCAATACCTTTCCCTTTTCCCATCAAATCCGATCCAATCACTAAGCCTTACATCCCTGAACCCACATCATCAAACTTACCCTCATCCTCTCCCATTGCATCGTAACAACCACCACCACTACCTATCCTTAAACCCAAAACACTTCCTTGAACCCAACCAATATCCACCCATCAACCACCCAAGTCATCCTCTCAATCATCCAAACCTCTAACCTTAGAAATTTCAAGGAGATCAAGAGGAAGCTCATCAACTATACCATTGTGTGTGATATCTCTTGTGAGGATCGCTGTTTGCTCCTCATGTTCCCTCACAAAAGAACAATTCCTGATCTACTAAGAGGAACATTGGACCAAGCTCTCAAACTCTTTGCAACTAACTCTAACTCCCTAGTGGAAGAAGAGAAGAAGTTAAGAAGAAGGCTGGTGACTCTACTGGATTCTAGGAAGGGAGACAAGCTACCATCTCAGCCCCTTTGTTCCTAGAAAGAAGATAGCCCAGTGAAGGTTCAAAGACTATTCTCACAACTTTGTTGTGGAAAGAGAGAATGGTGAAGTCAACAGACTTAATGCATATTCTTTGCTACACTCCAGTAGATTTGTTATTGCTGAGCTAGCAGAGAAACAATTCTCCAATCCCTCTAACTCTGAAGTGGCTGCTCACATCAGAAACCATCTAAGCAGCCTTCATCTGGCTGAATTAACTACAAAGGCCAAGATTGAAGAAGAGTTAAAGCTAAGAGAAGGGGAAGAAAAGAAAGGGTCAATCACCAAAGGAAAGGCTTTCTTGCAGATGGTTGAAGGCCCTGTACTAGAACCCATAGTTTGATGGGAGTATGATTACAACTCCCGTCAACTAACTCTCTTCAGAGGGACACAACCACAAGGTGCATCGTCCAATGACACAAGTAATAGACTAGATTTTCTGTCTACGAATGACTTGTTCAAGCTTCTCAACACCACCGCTGGAAAGAATAGAGAAACATATAAGTATCTTCTCTCATTGGTACTGAAAGCTTTGAGAAGCAGAAACAAGTGAGGTTTTGGTAGCATCAACCTAGGGGGGTTTTTTTGGATCAAGGTAGGCTGGTGAAACCAAAACAAACACTTATAAACATTTTTGGTATAATTGTAAAAGAACTTTCGAAGAGAAAAGCTGCACTTCCGAAGACTAAGGATAAAAGGACTTCCGAAGAGGAATCCTAACTTCCGTAGACAAAGACATCTTTCGAAGACAAAGTTTTCTTTCTTCCAAAGTTTAGCACTTAGAAGATTTCAAGACAATTACATCCATAGTATAAAGTCATGAAGATCAGCACAAGTCTTAGAAGAAGTAGACTCTTCCAAAGTATAAGTGGCTTCAGAAGAACTTGTTCTTCTGAAGTCAGTTAACTTTTGGAAGAACCTACTATGAACCAGTGGACATAAGTATGGTCCCTCTAACACTCCGCTGCAACCTCTAATATACTTCATGGCATTTTCCCATACTCATGTAGTTGACCATACTTTATTCCACTGTTCATCCTTTATCAGTTAGTACAGTTACCAACTTTAGTTGGTGACAAAAGGTAAGTCATGGACATGTCATGACTACCTTATCTAGGATAGTAGTTTATCTTAAATACCTTACTTCTAGCAATGTAGTATTTGTTTAGTCGTAAGTTTTCAGCTAGTATCAAAGTATAACCGGCTGTAGATAGTAGTATATATAGTTTCTTATTGTAACTAATTTTAGATGCTTGACAGAGTCTTGTAACACTTTGAGTTGAGAAGTAATATATACAAGTATCTTGAAAATTATTCCATTTGTCTTGTTTACTTAATATATTATTATCAACTCTTAAAGGACCCTGCTTCATCAAACCGAGTGTGATCTATTAAGTTTGAGAGATAACCATTGTGTTGAGTGACCAACCTTGATCTTGTAATGTTCTTCAAAGTCTTTGGAAGAAATCTATCTTCACTTCATTTGCTTCGGAAGACTTTGTCTTTGAAGCTTCGGAAGACTTCACTTTTGGCTTCGAAGATATTGGTCTTGGCTTCAGAAGATTTTACACTTAGAATATTTCTAATGCAGGTTGTAAAACTTCTGAAGCAACTTCTACTTTACACTAAGTGCATGCATGCAGAAAAGACTAGGTCTGTTTTGAGTGCATCAGCCTTTCAATAAGCCTTAGAAACTCCCCCTAGGCTGATGCTACCAAAACAAAGAAATGTCTTTAGATATTAACAGTCCTCATCATGATCATGACCATTCCTATCTTCATCAACTGGTCAGGATCAATCAGACTTTCAAAATACCTTCTCATGTCAAAGAGATCATGCAAAGGTAATTCAGCCTTTTGTACAACCTTTTTTTGCCTTCTTTCTTCTTTGGTCTTGAGGAGCAACTCTGCATCCTCTACCTCCTTTCTATCCTTAGACAACCCTTTGTCTGCACGTTCATTTAATTCCTCTAAGGGAAGAAAGATGATCTCATCAATATCGTAGTTCCTGGTCTCTAAATTGTGTACCCTGACTGCTCTCAACTCATCATCTTGAGTGTTTGGTTTGTGCGCAGCCCTGATAGTAGCTCCCATAAATCCTAAGGACCTACCAGAACTTTCTCCCCTTATCTTCCTCTTTCTCTCTCTCCACATCCTCAATCTCTTCAGGAATCATTATCCTTTTCCCTTTGTCACCCACAAACCTTTGTGACTCAGGGTGGAGAGAGCTTTGGTCTTCATTGTCTAATGTAGCACTCAGACTCTGGCCAGAGAGAGGCTGTGAGACACCTTCACCAGCAGGTGTTTCACTGAGGGAATATGATGTTGAAGTTGTTGATTCTGTGACAGTGCTCACAGGTTCTATCACTGGAACTTCAGTCAAGGTTTTCCCTTTGAAGCTAATCTTAGGGTCCACCTCAACATTCAGTTGACCAATGACATTGCTTGCTCACATTTATCTCCTTGCTTACACATCAGCAATCCTGTCTTGTATCCTTGCAGCCATTTTATCAGCTTGCCTATGATGAGTTGGATTGGCAAATGGCATGTTGACAAGATCAAGACCTTCATAGTAGTTCAAGGTCTAAAACTTTAAGATCTATTGCTGCCCTTGAAGTCTATGAAGTATGAGGGCTCTTCTCTTAGCATCATACATTTACCCTAGTATGTAATTTGAAGCTCCTTAGGGTGGAGATGCAATTGCCCTTGGAATTCCTTCCTCAAATAAACTCCTAATGAGTGAGTCCACATCAATGTGAACTTGAGAAGGTTGCTGAGTATGGACAACTGCAAGTGAGGATGGTGAGTCCTTAATGTCCAAACTCAGTGAAGAACTCCCATGTTCTGTGATTGCTGAGACTTTCTCCTCTTTTTGGTAGCATCACCCACTTGCATAGGTGAGCTGGGAGTTAGGTCTATTACATCCACAGGTTCTTGTGTTCCTGAATGAGCTCTCCTTAAAGGTCTCCCAACTAGTTTCTCCTTGAGATAAGAAGTCTCAAGTTGCTGATCATTGACCCTGTTTTGTAAGGCATTCACCTGAGATTCCAAGTGACTAACCTTAGAGACTAAGTAGGTGCATGTTTTTCACAGTTTTTGCACTTTAGCCTCATGTTCCCCTCATCATCATCAGAAGAATCATGGGGGGATGAGAGAATTATACCAAAGTCTTCTCTCTCACCACCAACATAGTGTTCTTGGCTGCTGGATTTCCCATGCTCTCTGACAACTTTAGGTGAAGTGTCAATGGGCTGAGTTTCCATGGTTGAGGTCTTAATGATGTAATCACTTTCAAAGGTGAGAGCCTCTTCCATATGGACCTCCTGAACAGGTTCAGGGAGATCTACCTCAGTGATAGGTGAATGATGTGTGCTAGAAAAGGGAGAGGTAGGATCACTCATCTCTCTTTGAGTAAGGGAGGAGTAGAGAGACTCATGGTACTCACTGAATCCCATATCTTCATCATCATAGAATTCTAGGGAAATAATATGAATTAAGTTTAAAGAAAATCTACTCAAAGTTAATCATCCCAATAGCTTATATAAGACATTTAAATCTCTGTTCACCAAAAGCTTTGGTAAACAAATATGCATATTGTTCATTTGAGTTAACTTTGACCAGTTTGATTATTCCCATTTCAAAGTTATCTCTAATTAAATGATACCTGATGTTGATGTGTTTTGTCCTTGAGTGCTGCACAAGATTCTCTGTAATAGAGATAACACTATTGTTGTCTATATGGATGTGAGTCTCTTTGAAGTTAAATCCATAGTCTAGCATCTGATCCAAATCCAAAGCACTTGAGCACAACAGCTAGCAGCAGTAATGTATTCAGCTCCAGCAGTTGATGCAGACACACATGATGCCATGAGACAATCCTTCCATCAAGGAAATGACACCCCCTAGATGTAGACTTTGCAGTCATATTGCATCCACCATAGTCACTATCTGTATATGCATACAAGTGAAAGTCAAAATTCTTTAGATACCAGAGGCCTAATGTAGCAGCACCTTTGAGGTATCTTAGAATCCTCTTGACATCAACTAGGTGTGACATGTTGGGGTTGGCTTGATATTTTGCACAAATATATATAGCAAACATGATACCAGGCCTGCTAGCTGTAAGATACATAAGAGACCCAATCATAGCCCCCTAAAGATGTTCATCTACACACTCCCCCTCAATGTCTGGCCTAAGGGAGTGGTTTCTAGCTATGGGTGTCTTTACAATCTTACAATCACTCATGTTGAATCTTGTAAGTATGTCTTGTACATACTTTGACTGACTTATGAAGATGCCACTGTCAACTTGCTTCACTTAAATTCCTAGAAAGGAATTTAGTTCTCCCATTGCATTTATTTCAAATCTATTCTTCATTAGCTTCTCAAACTCTTGCAGAGCTTTGGATTGGTTGACCCAAAGATAATGACATCTACATATACTTGAACTAGCATTAAGTCATTTCTGCTCCTTTGATGAAGAGAGTTCCATCTATGGTACCCCTTTTGTAGCCATGTTGAAGGAGATACTAAGATAGAGTCCCATACCACTTCCATGGAGCTTGGTTCAACCCATAAAGAGCTTTATCAAGCTTGCAGACATAATCAAGATGATTAGGATCTGCAAAGCCAGGTGGTTGTTTGACATACACCTCTACATCAATCACCCAATATAGAAAAGCACACTTGACATCAAGATGGTAGACCTTGAAAATCCTTGGATGCAGCAAAAGCTAGGAATATTCTGACAACTTCAAGTCTTGTTACAGGAGCAAAGACATCTGTGTAGTCAATTCCTTCTTCTTGTGTGTACCCTTGGACAGCTAGTCTTGCCTTGTTTTGATGACAAGTCCTTTATCATCCTACTTGTTCCTAAACACCCATTTGGTTCCTATGGTAGTCTTCCTTTGAGGGAGAGGATATAGGTTCCAAACCTTTTGCCTCTTGAATTGAAGCAACTCCTCCTAATAGCTTCAACCCAACTTCCATCCTTTAAAGCCTCATCAACTTTTTTTGGCTCTATCTGAGACAAGAAACAATAATGAAGACAAACATTTGTATCATGGGTTTGTCCTCTTATCCTTACCCATGTGTCAGCATCTCCAATGATGTTTGTGGTGGAGTGAGACTTGTGGATCCTGAGTTGCGGGTTCGGAGCAAGTTGCTTAGAGAAATCTAAATTAGAAATAACTTAGATCAGGCATTGAAGTTTCTCCCACCATATTAGCACACTTATCAAGAGAGACTTGATCCAATTAGTGTGTACATCGTTTATGTTGTCTTCAATGGAGTGGTTGTCAGCATCAAGAAACTCTTGATCACTGTCACCACCACCATTTCCATCCTCCATATTTGAAACTCATTCATTGAGTGTTGTGCCTCTGAGCTGGAATTTGGTGGCACCTCAGATGTATCAGTTGAAATTGACATGGTTGTGCTGACAGGAACTCCATTTT